>VXBZ01007600.1:127325-145808 GCA_013399135.1 Heliornis fulica | reverse complement strand
CTGCAGCAACGGACTCTTCACTTCTTTTTGCTTTGGACTTGGGAGAGCCACGTGGATCTCAGCACCGGGGGTAACAAACCCCTTTGGGCTTGTGCCCTGGGACACTGGGTTTACTGCTGGGTTTTGGTGAGTTGAAAGCAGGTTGTTCTCTTTGTGTCAGTGTTTGTATGGTAATATCTTTCATTAAATTGTAACTCTGACTTATAATCATCTCTTGTGGTGGGTCCATTTCTCCTGCCGGTTTGCCTCTAAACCAGCACAGCCATCCTTTTGACTCAGGCGTTTGTGAAGATGGCAAGAATATCAATAGGAGTAAAAGATGATGATGATAATAATAATAATAATAACAACAACAAGAACAACAACAAGAACAACAACAAGAACAACAACATGTCCAATATTAACATAAAGATATAAAGTGAATAAATTAACAAAAATAAAAAACAGTAACGGAGACACAGAAGAAAATGATCTATTTAATATTAGATAGGTAATAAGAGGAATAGTGACATCAGGCCATAGAAATGCTTATCAGCATTTCAGCACTGTCCAAGTTGAGAGAATTCAAAGTTAACCTAAAACCATAAACAGAAAAAAACATTTGTATTAGATGTCTTGAAGATTTGTCCTAACTATACCAGCTACTGCTTGTTTTTATTCAAAGTTGAAAAGGTCTGTTAGGTTCACTCTGTCATGAACCAACAGTAGCTGTGGGAAAGATTGAAAGATAAATAATAGCTACAGGGTCTCAATTTTTTAAAACATGTAACAAAATAAGATTTGCACTACTTTTTCTTTATTATTCCAGCAACATACAATGCTCTGTGTTTACTGGAAGTCAGAGATTTATTTTTGAAGACAGAGAAATGAATGACAGAACTTAGTTATGACATTGTTTTAAACAACATTGGGTTTTGTAAGGTTTCTTTTTTGGTTTTTTTTTGTTGATGTTGTTGTTGTAAATGGGTAAATTGCTGACTTAGAGCTCAGATATGTATAAGGACAGAATTGAGCTAATACTGAAAGGATGTTATTGAAAGATTGGAATTTTATAAACAAGACTTGGTTTAATCTCAGAGGATAAGAACTTCAAAAGGAAAATACACTCAAGCCTTGTACTGTACGTGCCTACCATGGCTTTTTTTCTGGCTTTCTAGCTAGGTGGTATTTGATACAAAACATCTGTAGACAGCACGTTAGTTTAAATGGGCAAAGCCCTGATCCAGTGCAATGATGTAAACACCTGGCACTAATTCACTATTTCTGGCTTTTCTTTCTTATTGGTAGCAGTAGTTTTTGATAAATGGTTATTAGCCATTAGCCATTAGTTTTCTTCCTTCTCATCCTCCCCATTTATACACTTTTTCCTTCTTTAGGTAAAACAAACTCAGAATTACCCACTGCATAGCAAAGGTTCATTTTTGTGTCTAGTAAGGACTAAAACTAAACTATTGTATTTAGAAATATCAGCAAAGACTTTGAAGTCATATCAAATAAGAGCAAAACATGTTCATCCCAATCCTGCTCTTACAGTGAAAAACAGCAGGAAAGTTGCCATAACCAAAGGTCTTGGGATTCTACCATTGCCAAAAATAAAGCTATTGTAATGATATCAGGTTTGGAGACATAGCAAATCTTATGAAACGCAACCAGCAGTGTACTCGAGTGAATAGGAACTCTGAGAGCAACTAGCCTGCATCTTTAATTTGGGAACAGGTAGGCACTCTGGAATTCTGTCTAAAATAATGTGTCATTTGGTTATCTTGAAATTTCTAGCCTGATTACTTGCTAGCCTGGTACTCCATCTTTTGCTCTAGGCAAAGTGAAGTATTTAAGGATGTGATATGAAAAAAAATTATATTACCTTACATCTAGAGCTACATCTTTACAACATAATTTTTGTTGCAAACTTCTAAGAGCCCGGTTTTCCCTTGTACTACTTCCCCCATTCCACTGCCACTTTATGGCATACCTGTGTCATCCTTTCTCTTGGTAACCTAGACAACTCGTTTGCATCCAAATACATTTGCAATGTTTTAATTTTAGTAGGTAGCATTTTCAAAATTGCTTAAATTCTGTGGTTTTTCAATGGACTTTCTGAGTCAAATTTTTAAAAATATGTTGGTTACTGATACAAAGACTACCCACCATGATCCTCAGCACTACAGGAACCATCTGCAAGATCGATTATGCTGAGGAAGTAGGTGAGCAAAGGTCTTCACACAGTGACAGGAGGAGGGTTACCTATCTAAGCTAGGGAACAAACAGCTAAAAGACAAGGATGTCAGCATATCATTATTTCCTTTGAGAAATCCTATATGTTCACTGAAACTTCAGAGTTAGACACAATTTTCCCTGCATACCTTATGGATTACATATTTGAGTCATGAGAGGGGAAAGAAAGCATTATGGTCTCTTCATGCTATACTTGGTCTGTAACACCCTCCCTCGGGACATCGAAGGCCTGGGTTATTTTGTTCTCCAGATTTAGGACCCCTGAATTTGCAAACCTGTTAGAAATTCTCACAGCTGGATATTTTATAGCAGGATTTATAAAATCAACTTGATGTTTGAGTCAGTAGATTACTTGAGTAAGTGATTACATCTCACTTGATAGATTGTTGTAATTTAAAATTAACATGTTGTTGTTTACTCCATAGTTAGTTGAAAATCACCATTTTAATCTAGCTGCTGTCATGTGTTAAAGTTTTTCATTGGTCCATTAGGAACAATGCAAGCATCTGTCAAGTATATAAGAAAGTGGTTTTTGTGAATATTTGTGTTAGAACTAAAGCCAGCTATGTTTTTAGGAAAAAAAAAAAAAAGCAAATACAGTTGAGCTTTAGAAAATAATAAATACCTTTCTATGATTCTGAAAGTTAAGAACTTCCTCCAATGTTAAAATCTTAATGTTAAAATGTCCTGTTGCTCAGAGGAGGGAGCAGAGCTGCAGATGGAAACAAGCGCCCTCTCCCCCTGTGCTTTTGTCAAAGAAACAGTTGGGCCTGATCAAGGCCAAATACAGTTAGGACTAGACATGATGAGCGGCGTGGGTACTACCATCTCAGCCCTGGAGTTTTACTGAGCTGAAATGGAGGCCTGGTCTTGGGCATGGAGGTGTCCCAGGTGTGGTCCATAAAGGAGAGTAAAGTTTCCTTGGTGCCCTGACAGGTGAAATAATTCATAGAATCATAGAATCACTTCAATTGGAAGAGACCTTAAAGATCACTGAGTCCAACCACAGCCTAACCCTGCTTAGTCCACCTCTAGACCATGTCCCTCAGCACATCATCTATTCATCTTTTAAATGCCTCCAGGTATAGTGAGTCCACCACTTCCCCGGGCAACTTGTTCCAACACCTGACAACTCGTTCTAACCTAAATCTCCCCTGGTGCAGTTTGCAACAATTTCCTTTTGTCCTGTCACTTGTTACTCGAGAGAAGAGACCAAGCCCCACCTCTCTGCACCCTCCTTGCAGGTAGTTGTAGAGATCAATAAGGTCTCCCCTCAGCCTCCTTTTCTCAAGACTAAACAGCCCCAGCTCCCTCAGCCACTCCTCATAGGACTTGTGCTCCAGACCCTTCACCAGTTTCATCACCTTCCTCTGGACACACTCTTTCCTTTGGATCCTAACTCTTCTCTTTGGATCCTAACTTATATATTTAATAAGATTTTTTTAATGATCTTTCTCTTGCTTACATTTCACCTACCTTGACTATGCTCATTTATATTATTCTTATATGCAGTAAGGCAAAATAAATATTGCCTATAATTTTGAGTCCAGGTATTATGAGACAGTTTTATTGGATAAATAGTATTATTTGCAGTTATCCAGAAGTAGCCTAGTATGGTTTCATATCTTCTTTGACCAACAGATATTAGCTGGTTTTCTTCTCTCATAATAGGATCTACTTAATATGTTGCGGTTTTTTGTTTTGTTTTGTGGGGTTTTTTTTTATTATTTTTTATTTTGGTCATTTAATGTCAAAAGAAGCAATGCATGCACATTCCTGCATTTCTCAATGTTTTCAGTAGTCCATTTGAAGAAAATTTTGGCTGTTTTGTTGTTTTGGTTTTTTTTTTTCTTTCTATTCATGTTTGTAAGCCTTTCGTATGTATAGTAGAGTTTCATTCAGCCCTGTTAGCACCCCTAGCAGATACAAAATCTACTTTTTATCAATTCTTGTAAGACTTCAGGCTATGTAGAAATGCTGCTATTTGAAATGGGACTAAGGTAAGATTAAATCAGAGAAAGATTAAATCTCAGTATCATGGTTTTGGATATTATCCATGAATATGTATCGAGTTTGGTAATAATGTAAAACCTTTTCTGCAAAAATGTAAAACAGTGTAATCCCTATCCTTAAAAAGTATGAAGTGGAAAAAAACCCCACATGAACATATTAATTCAGTTTTCCGCATTAATACATTCAAATATGCAACTGACCATCACAGAGTAAAAAAGATTTCAAATATTGTGTTACACCAATTTGTGTTGAAATTGATGGGTTTGATTTTTTTTGACTAGTGACATCTATTTTTAAATGTTGTGACTTGTTTTTTCTTTCCTTTTCTAAATGTTAGATAAGGTTTAATCCACATTCATTTAAAAGGTTTTAGCAAATGCTCAAACACATACTGTGAAGTTTAATTTGAAACAGTCTTTAAAGCAATTTTTTTCCTCCTTTGTCATGATTGGTGGATAAAAAAGCAGACAAATTAAAGTTATGGACTTGATATATCTATCAAGTCCATAACTTTAATAATTTAAAATATTTGGAAAAAAGATCATCCCCCCCAAAAAAAAAAAAACAAACCACCATCTTGTGCCTTTATGTTCTTTCTTTTGAGAAAGAACATCCATTTTAAAGTTTTCTGTTCTTTTCCTACTGTACTGTATGGAAGATAAACCAACTTGAAAACAAGGAACAAGTTCGGCCTTGCTTTTTTCCTACATTATTCATCAGTTGTAAAAGGTTCATTATAATTACTCCTTAGGTGATGGGAAGGGTTATAAGAAATTGTTAACTGGTTGAATTTCAGTTAAAAGAAATACTACTGAAAATATCTTCCCTGAATTTTTATTAGAATTTATCCTATAACATACAGTCCCCACTGCTGCAAAAGTAATATTGCAATGTGTCTTCCATGCATCATCCTTCACCGTCTGACAGAACTGCTTTCACAGCACAGGCAAGCCTGGCTGAAATATAATTTATTTCACAAAACCAAGAGGTGGAAAATTAATCACAAAACTAATAGTTTACTCTCTTCATGAGGGGGACACCTTAGTCTCAGCAGGCTAATTGGAACAGTTCTGTTCTGTCATGTACCCTCCCTTCCCCAAGGCAGTAGTTCTCAAACTTTTCAGATAAATTTCACTTTCTTTCTTATGAAAGCCTTCAAAAGAAAAAAAAAAAAATAAAAACAAATTAACAACAAAAGAAAATCCCATTTTCATTTCAGAAGCCTTTCTAATGATGATGTGGAGATTTATTAAATTATTGTGAACAACTATGAAGGTACATAGGAAATGGACACAGGAGGTGTGTTCAGGGACAAAGTAGGTACTGACTGGCTATTGCAAAGAAAGTTGATTTTTTCTCAACACACAGGGGACCAGAAGGTGGCCTTCATTTTAAATGATGGCTGCATCAACTGAGTGGATCAACTGTTTGTGTAAATGGTGTTCCCTGAGTTAATCAAAAAGGTGTGAAAATCTTCCTGAACTAGTTGAATAGGAGACATTTATATGTGTCTCAGCCCAACATGGAGTACTGTAACAGTAAAACCAAAATTAACTTTGAAAAAAGTAAGGAAATTGACCTAACTTCAAACCACATATTCCTTCCTAGTAACTGGGGATACCCAGCGTGGTGAAGGTGAATACATAAAAACCAGTCAAAAGGAAACACATAAAACCTAGAAGGATCATGTAACTTAGAAATATGGACAATGTCTATAAACAGAAAGTTGGGGTTAAGGAAGCCAAAATCTGTGTGGAAATGAAACTGGCAAGGGATGTGAAAGGCAACACGAAGGGCTTTGACAGGTTAATCAGTAGCAAAATGACAACATGATATGTTTGACCCCGCTGGAAGCCAGGTCCTCGCCAAAGCCACAATATCACTCCCTTTCTCAGCAGGACAGGGGAGAGAAAAATATAACGAAAAGCTCATAGATCAAGATAAGGAGAGGAAGAGTTCACGAGTTATTGTAATGGACAAAATAGACTCAGCTTATGAAAAAAACCCAAACAAATCAGATCAGAGTAGGTTAATGAGAAGTAAAACCAAATTTTGAAATCACCTTCCTCCCATGCCTCCCTTCTTCCCATCCTGATTTTTTTTATTTCCTCCCCTTCAGCAGCATAGAGGGATGTGGTATGGCTATTGCAGTCAGTTCCTCAAGTTGTCTCTGCTGCTTCTTCCTCCTCAGAGGGTGGACTGCTTCTCTTCACCTGCTCCAGCATGCAGTTCCAGCATGGTAGACAGCTGGCCATGAGACTCATTTCTCCACGTGAGTCCTTCCCATGAACTGTGGTTCTTCAGGAGCTGTTCTAGCAGTCTGTGGGTCCCTTCCACAGGCTGCAGTACCTCAGGAAGAAACTGCTTCATTGTGGGTCCCCCACAGTGTTACAAGTCATGCCAGCAACCCTGCTCCACCACAGGCTCCCCTCTCCATGGGTATACAGTGCCCTGACAGGAACTTGCTCCATCACGGGCTTCCCAAAAAGTCACAGTATCCTTTGGGCACATCCATCTGCTCCAACATGGGGTCCTTCACAAGCTGTAGACACATCTCTGCTCCACCATTAACCTGCATGGGCTTCAGGGGGACAGTCTGCCTCACCATGGTCTTCTCCGTGGAAGAGACCGTGGTCTCTCCCTCTCTGCAGGGGAATCTCTGCCCTGACTCCTGGACCACCTCCTCCCAATCCTTCTTCACTGATTTTGGGGACTACTGAGTTGTTCCACTTATTTTTATTTCTTTCTCTCATTGCAGAAGCACAACTTTGTTCCCCACCTTCTAACTATGCTATCCCAGAGATGCTACCACTGTCACTGGTGTGCTTGGTCTTAATCTCTTTCATGGACATTATCCATACAAGGGCCTTTTCAGTGCAAAGTGGATTATAAGCAAATAGGGAAGCAAAAACACATAGAGACACAAGATAAGGTATAATGCAGACAGTGTAAAAGGCCAAAAGACTCCAGACTCCATGAGCCAAGAAACTATATCCGCAGATATGGAGAGGGAAAAGGTGACTTTGTAACTTACAAGAAGGAAAAAAAAAAAAAAA
Source organism: Heliornis fulica (assembly GCA_013399135.1). NCBI lineage: Eukaryota > Metazoa > Chordata > Aves > Gruiformes > Heliornithidae > Heliornis > Heliornis fulica. Next base: position 138,504 of record VXBZ01007600.1, on the reverse strand, counting down.
GATAAAAATTAAATTAAATTATTTGACGGGGAAGCTGTGGGACTTTGCATAACTTAAAAAACAATGTTTAGAGGAATAGGACCGAGGATCAGGAAAGTGGGGAATAGGCAAAAAGAAGTATAAAATGTGTCAGTTGCATTGTGGTCAGCCAATATATGTGTCTGCCAGCTTTCTACTTGATCACTGCAATATTTCCTACCTTCTTATTAAATCTTTTTTAGCTATCTGCCAGTGTAATCTCACTCTCTACCCCTTATGTGTGTGTTAGGACTAAGTGCTAGCTATTTGGAAGACCAGTGTGAGAAAGTGAAGACCACCTATAGGAGTCAGCCAGAGGATATAGGTGGCTCCAGGCATGTAGTGCCAGTAATTAGAGCAAGTAGGTCCTCAAAATCAGTAGTTGCAGATTCCTTAGTGCTCCTGTGCATGTTATGGAATCAAAGAATCACAGAATCACAATCATAGAATGGTTTGGTTGTAAAGGACCTCAAAGATCATCTAGTTCCAACACCTCAGCCATGGAGAGGGCCACTACCAGGTTTCCCAAAACCCCAGCCAGCCAGCCTTCAACACTTCCACATTCACATTCACAACTTCCCTGGGCAACCTCTTCCAGTATTTCACCACACTTTTTGGTGGATAAGGAAAAAAAAATATTGACATTATCTACCTGGTGTTGGGGCCCGAGCAGCTTTGCCTGAGATATACTTGGTGTGGGCAGTCAGGCAGCAGTAACCAAGGTCAGTGAAGAGGGAAGTTGCTGATGTGGCAACTAAGTTGGGGAAGTTCCAAGAAAGGAGGATACCTGTCTGAATAGGGGTGTAGCTATAGAAGACAAGGTAGCCAATCAGCTTAGCTTGTGATGCGTGTGTAGTGCGTGTACGGAAATGGTTTCCTATATAATGTCACGGAGTTTGCTAATAAAGTGGAATGAGTCTGCATCATACTGGTGCATCCAGTCATTCTCAGCTCGCATGCAACTGAAGGACCCCGGCAACCTGGACTTGTGGATATGAATGGGTGAATAAAGAGACAGTTGCAGTCAACAGCTAGATGTACAAGTGGAGATCAGTGATGAGTGGCATTTTTCAGGCGGTGGTACTGGGACAAGCACTGCTTAACATCTTTGTCAGAGACATGGACAGTAGGATTGAGTGAACTCTCAGAAAGTTTGCTGACAACATTGAGAGGTGTAGTTGACATGCTATTGGGAAGGACTGCTATCCAGAGAGACCTTGACAGGCTAGAAATTTGGGCCTGTGCATACCTCATGAAGTTCAACAAGGTTAAGGGCAAGGTCTTGCACATGGATCAGCACAGTCCCAAGCACAGCTACAGGCTGGGTGGAGGATGGATTGAGAGTAGCCCTCAGGAGAGCAACTCTGGGGTGTTGGTAGATGAGAAGCAAAATGTGAGCCAGCAACGTGCACCTGCAACCCAGAAAGCTGACTGTATTCTGGCCTGCATGAGAAGAAGTGTGATGAACAGGCCAGTGAAGGCGATTCTACCAGATTCGGGTTTTAGATTTTTTGGATATTGTTGTGTTATTTATTCATGCCCATATAAAATCAAATACAAATCTAAAGGATATGTTAGACTCCACAGGGTATATATGCTTCATTATAGACTCAGAAATTTTCCTGGAATGGACGTTTTTTAATGAATATTTGATTTATGAATAATTGTGTTATAGAACACTAACACCTTCAGGTTTTTCTTTATTAATTCAGATGGAGTTCTCTGAAAGTCTGTTAAGTCAGTTTATGTTGTCAAAAGCTTTCATGAGTTATTTTATCTTCAGTATGTGGTTTGGATTCTCCTGGATAAATCCAGCTATGGTTTTCCTTGTTTGGTCTCAGATATAAATAAAACTTGATAAACTCCTTGACTGGAAATTAAAAATGATCACTTAAACCAAAAAATTCAGTTTCTGACAGCTAACTGTGAGTTTTCTTTGCCAAAAACTAAGGAAACAAGCTACTTAACTAATTTTAGTGAGGATACTGAAAACTCACCTCCCTCTGGAGAACAGGCTGCAGATCTTTAATGAAAAGTGAGATGCTATTTTGTCCAGATTCCTAAAGTAGATTTTTCTTAGTGTGATCAATATTTTGATCTTGTCTTGATCTTATCTTGAGCCAACCTCTATTGCTTGGCTAAATGTAGCAATTAAAATTTGGAAGTGGAACCAATAGTTGAATATCATTTCTCTTCTGCCTTCATTCAAGCCCATCATGGCTGATTCTTAACCATCAGAGTAAAAGGACTGTGAGTGATGATAACATGGGACATTACAGATGAGAGTAGGAGAGGAGTGATTACCCTATGCTAGGAAAAAAAAAATATAAGATCTTCACTTTTTTTCTTTACCTTAGCAACTTTGAAATAGCTTTATCTTTCAACTTTATTTTCTGGAAATAAAAAGAATTTTGCAATATCCTTACATAAGGTTCTTTCTGGGATTTAGGAGTTTGCATTTCTCCATTTCTGGATAATTCACACAAAATTGCAGGCAACTTTAGTAAAAACCAAAGTAAAAACATAAATATTATTTTATTTTAAACATAATAATAATAAAAGATACATTGCTTTAGAAATTTAAGTTTACTCACATGGAGAGTTAAAATTATGCAGGTTTATTTTTGGGAAAGAGAGAGATTTCAGACTTCAGATTGAAAGACAAACAAGATAATGTGTCTGCAGCAAAGAAGGGGAGTGGTGTCCCGGAGTGCATTAAGCAAAGTGCTGCCAGCAGGTCAACAGAGGTGATTTTAACCCTTTGTACACCTCTCGTGAACAAAGGGTTAAAATCAGCTCAGCATCTGATCACAGGACTCCAGGTCCTGTGTCCAGCTCTGAGCTTTTCAGTGCAAGAGAGAACTGGGCATATTGGAGGAGTCCAATGACAGGCCACAAAAATGGCAAAGGGACTGGACCATCTCTCCTATGGGGAAAGACTGAGATACCTGAGATTTTTCAGTCTAGAGAAGAGAAGGCTCAAGGGGAATCTCAACAGTATGTATAAATATCCAGAGGGTGGGTGTAAAAGATTCAAGGTTTTTTTTCAGTGGTGTCCAGTGACAGGACCAGACAGGACAGGCACAAACTGAAACTAGGAAGTTCCATCTGAGCCTCAGGAAACAGTCTTTTTACTGTGAGAGCAACTGAGCACTGGTATAGGTTTCCCAGGGAAGATGTGGAGTCTCCCTCCCTCTAATATTCAAATAAGCATCTGGACATGTTCCTGATCAACTAGATCTAGGTGTCCCTACTTCAATAAGGTGATCTCAAGGGGTCACTTACAATGTCTAACATTGTGATTAAAAAAAAAAATAAAAATTGACAGTGCCAGAAGCAATTGCAATACTTCAATAATAGCATATGGTGGAGTAACTCAGCCTTTCATGTCAACATTTAATAAGCAGGTCTTGTCATACCTAAGAGTTTTAAAGGAATTTGAGTTTACTCCTGCATAAGCCTGAACAGATCATCTACAGTCTTGGAACAGTTCTCAGTTCTACCACCTTCTCAAGTTAACAGCTCTGAGTCGAGGAGGCTATAGTGGGTTTCTGAGGGTGTTCATGCAATACAAGACAAGTAATCTGACATTTAAGTTCAGAGGATATATTTGGGAAAAACTTAATGTAAAAGAAACTAAGTTCAGTTACTCTATGCTAAATATTCTTGTTTTCACAACAAGACAGTATTACTCTTTCATTGGAAGGGAAATGACACCAAAAAAATCCAGTACTTTTGAAGGGAAGAGGAAAAATTAACTGCACATATGTGTTCACTTAACATTTTATGACACAGGATTTTTTTTCTTATTTATATACAGCAAAGTGGGTGGGTCTCAGCATAACTTATGTTATTAGTAATTGACCTCCTTTGGTTATACTGATGCCTTAGCCCTGCATTTATTTTTGCTGCCTGTTTTTTTTTGTCTTTGAGACAACGGGCAATTGTTTCAGGAAATCCCAAGTCTCTAAATAAATAACAAATTCAAAGTTGGATTGTGTTGCTTCTGTTGTTTTCATTGTATCAGATTCCATGCTGTAAAATGATTTGTTATAAGTGTTTGTATCACTGCAAAGTTAATGATTCTCATAAGTTTTAACTGATTTAGCAGGGAGATTTCTTTTTCAGTGTAGCATTACTAGTATTCTGAATGCTAATACAAAGCTTGCATATAATTACCCAGATATTTATTCTTCACACTAAAAAGAAGAAAAGTAAAGAAATTAGAGAAATACTTTCTGAGTCCAAATTATCTTCAAGCTAACATTTCTGGGATAGGAATTGCAAACACATAACAACAGCATTGAAAAAAAAATAGCAAAACTGTGTCTTTGAAGCATAATAATATCTTGAAAATAAATAAATCATGTATATTGTAGTACTCCAGGTCTGTGTTTTGGATGAAACAACTTGCTTCCTTTTTGGTCTGAATCTGATTGCAGTTTTGGGTATTATTTTCTCCTTCAGCCACTCTGTATGCTTCACGAATCAGGCTTGACTGACTCTGGCTTTCACAACCCTCCAACACTGCACACTCAAACTTTGGCCCACTAAGCATCACTGACACTATCTCAAGCACTGTGTCATGCAACACATAGCTTTGGCTTCACACTTTAAAATCACTAGTCTGATAATCTCAGACACGATTGCCAAAGAATTTTAAGCTCTCTGAACTGAAAAAAGACCCAAACAGAATGATACTAAGCGTGGGCAATCTACTCTGAAAACTTTGTCCTGAGTGAGCGAGAATAGCTTCTCGATAAGTTTTCTTTAGGAATATAAAGTTAGACTCTGCTGCTGTCACTGTACTACACCCCTTTTCATGACCAAGAAATGTTCTATTTCTGATCAAGTAATCCTTTTTAATCATGAGTCCAATCTTTTTCTGAAACATTTCTCTCTCGCCTGATTTATTCAGTAGTCCCACAGCTTTGATCTGTTGCTCATTCCATATTATATGTTCTTGTAAGATGTTTCTTAAGGCACTAGTCTGGCTTTGGGGACTCAAGAAAATGGTGGTGTACAGTGAAGGTAAGCAAATTGTCTCACTTTACACCTTGGGACATTTAGTCCCACACTTCTACAAATGCTCGGCATTAAGTAATATTGAAATTTTGACCTTCTGGTGAACATCAGTAGCAAGGCTTGTGATATTAAGTAGTCAATGCAGAATTACTCAAAGGTCAACTTCTACACACTCATCTACTGTTCTAAGAAGTACTTGTAGCTTTCAACATTGTTGTTCAATATCAGTCTTATAAATTATTTTTTTTTACTGTTACTTCTGTCATTTAATTCTGCTTATGAATGGTAATCTTACTTCTGTTATCATGTCTGCTACATTTGTTTGCACAAATTTTGCAGTAATAGCATCTTATAAGATTTTCCTTTTGATTTTATTGCACTTTACACAGGTAAGATGTGTAGTTAAAACTAATGAAGACTCAGGTCTGACCAGCACTGAGATAAACTGCAGATGACAAGGGCAAGATAACTTTTTTGATTTTTCTCTATTTAATCTTGCTAAGAAGAGACCAAGGCCTTTCTGCAACAAAATAACACCTTTTTGAGACATACAATAGGATTTTTATTTTTCCTTTAACAGAAATAAATATTTGTAAATTACTGTATCATATAGAAATCTGAAGTCTTTTGTGGCAAAACCTGTGATTCATTTAGTTCTCAAGCTAAAGAGGAACATGAAGGTGTCTGTAAGACTATTAGGTGAATGAATCATTAAGAAAAGAATGTGTCATTTGGCCCATTTAAAAGTTACTCATGTTGTTACAGAGAATGCCTCATCTTTAGATCATAATGTCACAATAATTTTTTATTTTTACAGTGATTCTATTGGACTCTTTAAAATCTATTTACAAATTCTTTTAATCACAGTCAGCTGAAAGCTGATCATCTTGACTATAAATCTGAACTTATTTAAAAAAATAAAATAGAAAAATAGATTTAACATATTGTAATGAGAAGATGCTCCCTGTAATCGAAGTTACATTGAAAAGTTACTAAAACTTTTAGTCAATTTTCTATGATAAAAAGGCATTTTCAAAAAAAATAAAGATATAGACCTATTTAAGATTCTATTGAAATCCGTATCAAGACTTCGTTTGACTTACATTTATACTGCATCATGGATATTCTTTCACTGTTTCAATGCAGACTGTCTTTGCCATTAGTTTTACTTGTCATTCATTGGTTTCCCCTAGATACATGTAAATTTATTTTCATTGAAACATAGAATAAAAGCATCATTCTAATGGCTTTAGTTGTAAAAGACCTTAAAGCTCACCCAGTTCCAACCCCTCTGCCATGGACAGGGACACCGTCCACTAGACCAGGTTGCATAAAGCTCCATCCAGTGTGACCATGAACACTGCCAGGGCGGGAGCATCCAGAGCTTCTGTGGGAAACCTGTGCCAGTGTCTCACTATCCTCAGCTTGAAGATTTTTTTTGTAACATCTTATCTAAATCGACCATCTTTCAGTCTAAACCATTATCCCTTCTAATATTGCTATATTGCCTTGTGAAAAATCCCTCTACAGGTCCCTTGTTGTCCCCCTTCATGTACATGATGGCTGCTATAAGGTCTCCCTGGAACCTTCCTTTCTCCAGACAGAACAACCCCTAGTACATCCATCTATCAAGTAAACTTAACATTTTTCCTTTAAGATTCTGAAGAATTTCTTTCCTATATATTTCACATTAATGGTGATTACCAGAACTGTCGGGACTTTTTAAAAGGAGTTTGATATAAGTTTTTGCTAGATAGAAACTTCAGTTATTTCAGTTGCATTTGAACTATGACACAAATGAGTATTGTTTGTCTTCTTGAGTCTTGTCAGTCCAGGTCCTCATCTCGACAGTTTCTGAATTATAGTAACAAAGTATGTGCAGTTTCTTATACATATAATACTTCAGAAAATAAACAAGATCACAGGAGAGAGAAAAGGTGCACAACAAGACATTGTTTGGTCTGGGTGACCATGAGACCAGAGCTAGGGATCATAGCACAGAATGTACTCAAGGAGCATTGTGTTACGGAGGAAACTGGTCTCCCCAGTCTATACTAGTTTTTATCTACCACATACTCCTTGTTAGTAATGAGAAGCGGCTACTAAATTAATATTTTCTTCATTAATGTTAAAGATATTTATGACATGAAATGAGGGAACATGAATCAGAAAGTATCCTTTTTAAAGAAAACTGAAACAAAATTTTAATTAACAAGAATTTACACTGGAAAATATTTTCATTTTTATGCCATTAAAAATGTCATGACATTGCTCTTATTTATCTATCTATTTAATAGCCAGCTTTCTTCCAAAAACTAATTTTCTTCCAAACACATTTTGCACTGAAGGAAATGCATCGCATAAAGCACTCTTCAATGATACTAATTGTAACAGTTTTCAATAAATGCAATCAGTGAAATACGAACTGGTATTTGTAATAGTCATGTTTATTCTAATCACACTAGTGCCCATATTAGCTGGTGTGTGTTCCAAAACATAAGTTATTTAGAATCACTTTGTTTAATAGGTTTTACATTAAATCCATACTGATCCATGTAATTTATTTTTCATTTTTCAAACTCCTTCATTTTGCATCTCACTGCCAAAAACAAAACATTCAGAACACTCTTGTCATTATAAAATGTAATTAATAAATTGATTTATTTTCTTTTATTACACTAATTATAAGATGCTATCTCACAAACTTTAAATCTTTGATCTTTCTGAATATTTTGGGGCCTAATATCTTTGGACACTGTATTCCTTTTTTATATGTTTCTGCAATATTCAGTAGACTAGTATCTTAGTCCCAAATGAGGCTTGTAAATTCAATAGTAGTGTAGTGTAAATATTTACAATTATATTATCTTAGTCAGAATAATGACATACAGACACACTCACAGATCTGAGGAGTGTAAATAGTCAGAGAAAGAAATTCATATCCATCTATTAAAATTCATGCCCTGTTCTTCATTCAACTGTTTATTTACAGAAATGAAATAAAAGGAGTGTAAGGTAAGCTTATCTAATGAGAAACATTTAAAACTTCTTATTTGGGGTCCACAGTCTTTTTATTTTACTATGTAAAGTAGCGACTTCTAAAGGCTGATATAATTTTGATAATAAATATTGTCATTGTGACATTTTGGCTTGGCTACATTCTATTTTTTCTTAATCTTTCCTGGACCTCACTGCAAATGTTATAATAGCTTTGACAAATATTTTATATAAATTCTAATCATATTATTTCTAAAAGCATCGTATGGCTAGTGATTTTTACCATATCCTTCCATTTATCATCATGCTGTTATTGTAACACCAGTCCTCACTCTAAAATTGTGTGAATTATCCTGGGAATAATAAATCTTTTTCATATAATTCTGTTACTGATTTATCTATTATTTTAACTTTAGGAGGGGGTAAAAGCGTTTCATCATTGTGCTTCTTAAAAGCATTAGATTTACATTTGGATCTATTTTCTGTTTCTCCTGGGGTTTGTAGGTGGTGTTCTTAGTCAAAGGCAATGAATTACCTGACATTCAATACACCTGTACTGTCATACTTATTCCTCAAAATAAAAAACATCACATGCTTCCAGTGTGATTTTTACACAGTTTGTAAGAGAACTGGCAGGAACCTTTGCAAGACTGGCTCTGGACATCACCTTTACCTAAGTATTAATAAATAAATAGAATAAAGGTGAACACAGAAAATTATTTTCAGTGAAGCTGAGAGCCCATAGGCCATCAGATTTATAGTTGACTGAAAGACTTGCACATTGGCATTTTATTCTTAAAATATGCCTGAAAGATTGAGAGATTTTTAGAGTTGGTGTAAATGGAAAGAGGAAGAAAAGGGAAGCTTTATAGAAACATTACTGTCAGAAGGTGCTCTGCAGCATTGAGATGTACAGTGCATAGACAGGACTTTTCTGCTGAGTTGAAGACAGCACCAAGAGCTTCAGATATCTAACAGGATTTCAGAAGAGTACAACAAAGAGTAGATAGCTTCACTATAAATATGAACTACAAAGATGCCTTTCAGTACATTAGTGCCAAAAGAAAATCTAAAAAAGACCAATTTCAGCAATTTTTGTGCATTAAACAATTTAAAATACTACAGGAAAGAGAGTGGGTTGTGATTCAACCAGGGTTACACTATATAGCTGTGGGTTTCTAAAGCATACTCTATCCAATCACTCTTTTGTAGGCTGCATTAGCTGCCTGGTTTCAGTAAAGTAACATTATAGTCTTAAAAATTAGGTTAAAAGATCCTTATTATGGGTTAGGAAGCCAACCACTCAAAAGAGTTAAAAAAATATACAGTAAAGGTTTTTCTGTGTCCTTAATTTGGTCCTTCTGTGGACATATAGTCTTTCATTAGATGCTGGTTTTTTTCCAGAGGCTGTCTGCATCACTGACTATATGGAACAGGCTATGCTTACTTGGCAAGCAACAACTCGATAACTTCCTTTCTTTTCTCTGAGAAGAATATTCCTTATTTATGATACAATATTTAAATAAGGTTCAAAATAAAGGAACAATTCCTCCTGGAATTCATCCATGACTCCCTTTACTATAATATGCAGCATTACATTAAACACTAGTGAATGCAAGCAAGTGATGTTCTTGTGAGATAAGTATGCATCATTTTCTCCTCTGTACAAAGGAGGATCAAAGGCACGGAGATATTATCCTGTGTTTCAGAATTTAATTTGATGGGCATGGTCTGATTTTCATATTAAAAAAACACAGTTTATCTGTTCAGACTACAGAAAAAGAAATTGATTTCACTACCAGCTTTGATTGTATATTTTGGCAGTCAGGGCTGTAAAGGATGATTAGCCTCAAGAATCTGGGATAGAATTCATCTTATCCATATTTAAAGGTTTTACATGATATTCAAGGGCCTGAGTTCCTTTTGTCATCAGCAGAGCTCTGGGGGCTGTTTCCTAAATCACAGAATCAAAGACTAAAAGAATGGTCTGAGTTGGAAAGGACCTAGTTCCCACACACCTTGGACACAGAAAAGAACAACCCCTCCTTGGAGAGGTAGGAACACCCTCCACTACACCAGGTTGCTCAAAACCCCATCCAACCTGGCCTTCAAAATTTCCAGGAATCCACAACTTCCCTGGGCAACCTGGTCCAGTGCCTCACCACCCTCACTGTGAAGAAGCTTCTCCTTATACCTAATTTAAACTACCCTCTTTTAGTTTAAAACCATTATACTTTGCCCTGTCACTATTTGCCCTTGTAAACTGTTGCTCTTCAGCTTTTCTGTAGGCCACCTTTAGGTACTGGAAGGCTACAACAGGGTCTTCCCAGAGTCTTTTCTTCTCCAGGCTGAATAATCCCAACTCTCAGCCTGTCTGAGAAGTGCTCCAGCCCTCTGACTATCTTTGAGGCCCTTCTCTAGACTCGTTCCAACAGATTTTTGTCCTTCTTACATTGGATACCCCACAGCTGGACACAGTACTCCAGGTGTGGTCTCATGAAAATTCAGTAGAGGGGCAGAATCACCTCCCTTTACCTGCTGGTAACGTTCTTAAGTGCCATTTGAAATATCTTAAGCTATATGAAACCTCAGCTCAGGACACAGGTTTGTGGAAGACCTCTGCCAGTCTGAATTGGCATCTAGCATTCAGTTAGATTTGCAAGGGCGTTAGACACTTTAACACAAGGGTGAATCCCACACAGAGTCATTTCGTTTGAGGGATGCTGGAGAGCTGTCAGTTCATCTTAAATTAAATAGGGAATCACTTCATTAGGATCCAACTAACTAAAAAAATAGGCATCAACTGCTGGATGAGTGATTTTGAGTTGTACTATTCGGTCTGCAATTGCTGTTCCAGGAGACCACGTGTTCCATGTAGGTGCTCCATCATATCTGCCAGCCACATGTTAGACTGTCAAACACCCTTCAGATTTTCAAATTTAATGGATATCTGTATGTAAATATCTGAGTTGAGTCCCCTAGAACATGATTGAGTTCATCTCAAGAATGACAGCAAACATAAGCCTTCTGAATTTATATCTGAACTGGTTTGGATTTTTTTACATTTAAAGATGACGTATTTTCTACAGCTTGCCTTGAAGAATGTACCACATTAGTGTGTGTGTGTGTGTGGGGGGGG
>VXBZ01007600.1:115006-127305 GCA_013399135.1 Heliornis fulica | reverse complement strand
TGTTTGTGTTTTTTTGAGGTGACCAATATTGCTTCGTTTAGTCCATATTTCTCTCAGTCCAACTCCTTCCTGATTCCAACTCCAACTTTTATTCTACTCTACACACACACACCAGTACAGTCTTCTGGTGTCTTATCTTCATGCACAATCCAATGAAAGTTACATACACTACACTAGTCTACTCATAGCAAATATTTTTACATCTTTGCCCAACTAATTCTTTTTTCACATAGCTGCTTGTCTTTTTGTTTCAAATTTGTTGCCTCAGGATGCTCTCTTTTTATCTTTGGCCCTGGTTCACTGTTAGATTCCTGTACTTTATTCTCTTCCTTTCTATCTTCTCCTGGATCTTCTTGAAGATTAAGTCACACAGTTTCTGTCTTTAGCATTTTGTGCTTTTAACATTGTGCTATCTCTTGTTCCTGAATCCTTTCTGGGACAGAAAGAGCAAAATTAGTAATGACTTAGTAGTAATGAAGTCCTTTATTTACTGTCATTCCTAGCCTCATGTAGGCTTTTCCAAGGATATATCTGTTGTGCAATTCTCTGGCAGAATGGCTACAACTTGGTAGTTTTAAATATATGTTATTATCAAGTAAACTGTTAATTATTTGATAAATACTGTCAGTTTTGTTAATAATATATTTTTACATCAGCTGTCAGAATCTCCATGGGACAGAGGATAGACAAGAATCTGAAGGATACCTTGACCAATATATTTCAATATGTTATCATGCCTCCATAGACTACTATGTTTTGTTTTAAGTAAAAATAATAAGAAAAAAATGGTTCTTTTTGTTATTGTTGTTCAAATAAGTAGGGGCCCAATTACAGACCTATTTACAACTTTAGTTTAGATTTTTTTTTTTATCTGTGTCTATCCTCTGACATAAAACAGAGCAAGAAAATCATGACTCCACAATTTTAAACATCACTGTCTTATAAAGAAACTGATTTTGAATAAAATGCTTTGGAGGTGTTCAAAACAGTTCACAGATTCATAGATTCACAGAATTGTAGGGGTTGGAAGGGACCTCCAGAGATCATCAAGTTCAACCCCACTGCCAAAGCAGGTTCCCTAGAGCAGGTCACAAAGGTAGGCATCCAGATGGGTATTGGAATATCTCCAGAGAAGGAGACTCCACAACCCCTCTGGACAGCCTGCTCCAGTGTTCCATCACCCTCACCATGAAGAATTTCTTCCTCACTATGATGTGGAATCTCCTGTGGTCCAACTTGTGACCATTGCCCCTTGTCCTGTCCCCACAGGCCACTGAGAAGAGGTTGGCCATCTCGCTTTGCCTCCCACACTTCAAATACTTATAAACATTGATGAGATCCCCTCTCAGTCTTCTCAAGGCTGAACAGCCCCAGCTCACTCAGCCTTTCCTCACAAGAGAGATGCTCCAGGCCCTTAATCATCTTTGTGGCCTCTGCTGGACTCTCTCCAGAAGATCCCTCTCTTTTTTGTACCAGGGAGCCCAGAACTGGATACAGTACTCAAAGTTCCAAAGAGTAAGCTACCACCTAAGCAATGTGATCTATCAGGTGCCCAACTTTCAGTTTTATTCTCGGGACTTCATTCATCTATCACTATATATGTATCTTTCAGAGTCACTTCATGATACATCTGATGTAGAAAAGGCAGCCATTCATGGCCATATTTTGTTCAAAGATTAATGTAGAAAAGACAACACAAAACAAAACAAAAAAAACCAAACCTAACCAAACCAAACCAAACCAAACAAAAAAAAAAAAAAAACACACACACAAAAAAAACCAAACAAAAAAAACCCAAACCTCAGTTTTTTTAATGTCTAAATTTGCCACTTAATTCAGTTGTCAGAACGTGAACACCTATGGTGCTTGAAATAACAGAATTTTCTGGTCAGACCTACAAGTTACTGGATCAGAAAGACAGGAGTCACCCACTGCTGACAAATATGCTATTCCACTGTACATGTATAACATATGCCATAAACCCTTGAATATCAACAGATGCCTGCATTAGTTAACAGATTTGAACCCGTGGCTTTGGCTCACTATCATGGATGCCCCAAAGTGTCTAAAGCCGTTGTTTTTTTGTGAACTAGATGTCTACAGGATAACCATAGTTAGCAAAGACCTAGTGTAAAATTGTCAGTAAAGTATATTGAATCAATAAGCTTACATATTTACTATATTTTTATATTAATAAGCTTATATATTTGCTATATTTATTAATAGTAACAAAACCAAAGCTTATAAGGCACTTTGGATCATGCATATGTATTGAAAGTTAGCAAGAAAAAGTATACAGAAGAAGATTACTGGAAGCATGGGTCTGAATTTTCCGACAGAATTATCTAACAATGCCCTAGTGCAGTTTGCAACTAGTGTGTAGACAAGGAAGGTGCTGGGACATCATGTGTCCCAGTGATGTATCATACTGTACTATGCAAACTATATTTGTTTTTACATGAAATGAAATTTAAAACATATGGATCCGTGTGAGGGATATGAATTTATTATTTTTCATTTAACTTCCACACTACTAATCCTTGGAAGATGGTGCACTTAGGAAAATCAGCTCTCTTCAGACATGTCATTACAAGTTTCTTGACCTCTCCTGCTGGAAATGTTTATTTCAATGGGATATTAAAATGATTATATATAAGTAAATGGATGCAGATTAACTCACTTAACTTGCTATTGAAATTTTAACACTTCCAGAAGCTAAATCCATCAATATTCAGGTTCAAGATAACATAGGCTCTGCAGGCAAAATGGATTATATAGCAGGTTGTTTGCAATGGGAACATCATTATCACTGATAAATAATGTAAGACTATACTACTGCAAAGTAAGCTACAAGGGCAACCATTAGAAATATTTTAAAATTATAGGCATCATCCCTTGTTGACACCATTTTAGATTAAATATTGCTAAAACTACATGAAGGAATTGGGTCAGGGGAGAAGAAATACCTGTTTCTGGAAAACATACTGGGACATCATTTTGAGGGACATTGGGATCATATTCTCTTCCACAGTTTTTTAGTTTACTACCTGTATAATATGAGACATTTTTAGACCACAATTAAGTGTTAATTAAGTTAAACTGCAAGACCTCTAAAACTATTTCTATTTGTATCATTATCCTCTATCACTAAGACAAATTCTGTATCTTCATTATGTCCATTATATATGGGCATGCTGTCCAGCCAAGTATGTTCAAGAGATTTATCTGATACTTTCTCATAATTCTAAAGTTTCGTCATGTCACAGAGTAGAAATTGCTGCTGATTACTCTTTTATAGAAGATCACCAAGTTATTGTAAGTGTTCTAGTTTGTTTGTTTGGGGGTTTTGTTGTTTTGGTTTTTCTTTTCTGAAAAGTAAGAAGTGGGACATTTTTAGCTTCAAAACCACACTTTTGTGCATCAAAAATATTCTTTAAGAAGTTCAGACATGAAGGTCTTAATCTTTGCTTTTGCTTCCTCACATTATCCTTCACCAAATTAATAAGATCAAAATAACTTAATCACACACACAAGAAATCATTTTCACTTTGTATTTAAATATATTAGGGCCATATAAATAGAGATGCTTTAAGCTTGGAAAAGACCTCTGAGATCATCCAGTCCAATCATCAAAGAGATATTAAATATAAGCTATGGGTTGTTAAATATAATTCCTTCATAAAAATGTGGATGTTTATTTGAATTTTATGGGGGTTTTTTTTGGTCGGGGGGAAAGGATGGATAGATGTGTCAATGCCATGTTTAAACAAAGGTCATTTTAATTGCACTGTGTTTTCAGCAAATTAAGACAGTATAACCATCGCTTTGAAAAAAAATTAATATTGCATGGTTGGATATTTTTTTGTTGTTGTTACAAGATAAAAAAATAAAGGAAAGGAATATTCTGTGAAATTTCTTATGGGCCAAACACTGATTTGCAAAACACACTTATGTGTGAGTGGATATCTAATCAGAAAAAATAAATCAAGCAATCAACCCATCAGCCAAATACATGAGAAGAAAGGAATGATCAAAATTAGGTTTCCAAATCTATTTAGGATATTTACGTGTAAAAGAATTCCTAGCACCATCCAGATCAATAGAACCCTTCTGCCCTAAAAAATGTATCAAAATTAACAAAGTTAATTTAGGATTCACATTCTACTTCATTATCTCTCTTTATATATATATAATGTAACACAGAATTCAATCAAAAGAATTGACATACTGATAACCATTATAATTTACTTGACTGCAACCTGAACATAATTGAGCTAGATATCATGAACTGCTAATATTTTGTGTATGGTAAAAGTTGTTGGTGGTTTGCATGACTAGAACCTTGTAACTTTCTGCTACAGGATCAAAGAACTGATCTGAAGGGAACATTGTCACATCTCCCCTCCAGGCTAGAAGAGGGTAGCTAGTCAGAAGTAGGACTTTTCCTATCAGCACTGAGTAGTCCACACAGGTCCATAAAGGTGTGAGACTTGTTCGTGAATATACATGTGCCATTGAATCTAAGATTTAAAGTTAAGGTTTGAGAATATTTCTGGAATACTCCATAGCTTCAATTTCTAAGAGATGTAGGTAACCAATTCTTTTGCTGAACAGAGATCTCAATAAACAATAAAAAGTTTTATTACTCTTTTTGCATTAGGCTGGAGTAGGGTGGGGGAATTTTTTCTTTTTTTTCTCCCCAATAAACTCTACACATCTTCTATCAACTATTTTTTCTTTTTCTCTTAGCACCCCCCCCCTTGAATAGACATTATTTAACAGTGAAATAAAACCATGATTTACATGTTCTTCTACTTGCTTACATTGAATTTGATCTTCTGAGGTAAATTCTGAATTTGTACTACTTGTGACCATTAAAAATGCTTACTTGCACAGCAAAAAAAATTGCTCTGTGACTTCCTTTTGGAAACAGAGCCCAAATTAAACTCTGTATTTCCAAATTCTACTGGTTTGTGTTGCAGAGCTATAGCTTTTTCAACTTGCTTAACTCTTTTTTGAACTATCTGGATTTATAGATACTAATTTTTAAAAACCTAACATCTAATTTGAGCGTTATTATTCATCTTACTTAGGTTTTTTTCTATTAAAAAGAATTCATATTAGCTGATATGGTACATTCCTTCAGAAACAACTACATAGCTAATTATTTTAATATTTGCATTTCAGAAGAGTTACACAAAATTCAAACATGATGTTCAAACACAGAATTTTACTACATGCAAAAATGCATTGCAGATAGTTTTTTTGTTTCTACTCAGTGTTAATGTGATTAAAACTGAAGTAGAATACTCAAGAGAGCAGGATGTTCAATAACACTGATCCTTTAAAAACATTTCAAAGTAAAAGTTTGAGGATTTGGCTTGCAGGTGGAAATATTTATCTGTAAAATTTCCCAGCAGCTTATTTTGAGCAGCTTTGATTTAATTCCCCTCATAAATTAATGTTTTGTTCATAAACCGTAAAATCTCTGTGAAGATCTAAAGAATTGTAGACTTAGGCTAAAATTTGAATGTTTAGATTTATAAAACATACTTAGTTATAAATGAGTTTGTTCAAATAAAAGATGTAGTATTAAGAAAAATATGTTAAGAAAGGGAGAAAGAAATCTAAGTTTCAAACAATGATGGATGAAAATACAGAAGTTAGACTATGTAACAGCAATTATGTTCTTCCCCACCAGACATCATCTCTAGCATAATTTCAGTTGAGAAACATGTGTGTATGGTCAGTAATATGTGTTAAGATAATGGTGGAAAGAAGGGAGGTACAATGATGAATCAGCAGAAGACCATGACATGCATGCAGAAATTTATATAAAAAAAAAAAGAAGAAGAAAAAGAAAAAAGATTAAATACAAAAAAAGACCCACCCAAAAACCCCCAACCTGTGACATAATTCATTGTCTGTGTATATATATGTGTGCACAAAACATTACTTTAAAATTTCTTTTTTCCTGGTGACCCTTAATTTAAAAAATAGACATCCCTGTGTCAGAGACAGATCACTGAACTAGTTTTGATTGTATTCCCTGTTACTGCATGGTTTTTACATCCATTGACCCAATAATTCTTACTTCATAGGAAAGATGACAAATAACCCAACATCATTAATTTTTTTATTCTATAAATTTAGCCATCTCCTGTATGGGATTGATGATTGTCATATATTTAGAAAGAAAATGTACTTAAACTAATCATTGGCAGTATAGGTTTACCATGTAAATATTTCCAAAAGTTTTCTTTTGAATCCCGTGCTGTCCCTATGAATTGTGCAAAGCCTGGCAAGACTAAGGGATTAATCTCCAGTGGAAAGAGATCACTTCATACCTCTCTGAATTACAGCCAAACCCAGGTGTAGTGTGGAATATATTCTACAAGCTGACAAGCTCCTTAGCGTGCTTGGGAACCTGTGCACACATGGAAGTGTCAACCAATTTTACAAGATGGCAGGATGACAGAGAATAAGGCTTGAATGTTCTTATTAATAATAATTTTTATATTACACATTACTTCTCTGGTTTGACAGAAGTAAGCAAAGTGAGGGAGGCTTATAGAAAGGGCACATACATCTATCTACATATAATCCATGTACTAAACTTTCTGGTAACATTGTACCAGGAGGATTTCACAGTATTAATTGTACTGAATATTAGGAATTCATTAACTGCTTCAGAAAACAAAAAGTACAGAAATTTCAAATTGTAATTTCAGAGAAGAAAACAGGCCAAAAGTGTATACACTAAGCAGAAAATAAGATGGCATGAGACAGGTCTAACCAGAAAATATTTTTTTCATGATTAATTAATATTTATTTATATTTGTAACTCAAGTCACTTATAATCTAAATGTTATAACTCAGATTTATATGCAATTAACATTTTAAAATGACAATGTCCTGCCAACACAGACTGTATTTTAATATCCACAAAAGATAAACTCAGCATTGTAATTTACAATTTATGAAGATCATAACATACAACATCCTAGTACTTACACTGGGATCGAACAAATAATATGTTTAAGATAATTTGACTCTTCCCTGGTAATCCAGTCTCTTCAGTCTGAGAATTTAGGAATCCTTAATTTCTTAATTTGCATGTTTGGCTCTTGTGACAGATTCTGGAGTCCCTTAGGCAACAGCATATTTTGGATTGTGGATGGGAGAATAGAGATGCCACAGAGTGTCACCTAAACACAGAGAACACAGACCAAAGGGATACTTAAAGGTCTTTCTACTACTGATTAGAGAATGTTGAACACTGTATTATAAATCTCACTGTATTTAAAAATATATTTGGGGGTGGATGTGTGCATGAGTGAGTATTTTACCTTCTCCTTTTGGTTAATACATAAAGTTTCCAGGAAAGTTGAAGAGCTTTTTTTCTTTTTCTATCAAGTATATTCTGAGGACTTCAACAGTGGAGCAGAAGAAGGAATGGTTCTATGCAGTAATGGTCAATATTGGGTGTAATTCTGGACAGCATCCTCATTAATGATCTGAAAAATGGGCAAAGTATACACTCAGCAAGTTTGCTGATGACAGAAAACTCTGAGAAGTGGCTGATACACCAGAGAGTCATGTTGCTATCCAGAGGGATCTCAGATGACAAATTAGAGCCATTTTCCAGTAGTGTTCAGGGACAGGTCTAGAGGCAGCAGGAAAAAAGTGAAAACCAGGAGGTTTCATCTGAACATCAGGAAATATTTTTTTATTGTGAGGGTGGCCAGCACTGGCTCAGGTTGCCCAGTAAAGTTGTGATGTCACTCTCTGAAATATTCAAAAGCCATCTAGAAATGTCACTGAACAATCTGCTGTAGGTGACGTAGATTGTTTAAGGGAGTTGGACCAGATGATCATATGGATCATATGATTCGACGACCTCCAGAGGTCTCTTCCAACCTCCTCCATTCTATGATTCTATGAAAAACATTCTGCTAATATCTTACATATGAGCCTCTAGCTTCACCTTGATTGATCCTGACAGCCTGAAGTAATTCGCTACATGGTTGATGAACACCTGAGAAAAGTCAACCATAAAGCATGGTATCATTGAACCATAGAATCATTGGGTTGGAAGAGACTTCAAAGATCATCTAGTTCCAACCCTCTTGCTGTGGTCAGGGACATCATCCGCTAGACCAGGTTGCTCATCGAAGCTGGCCTACAACACTTCCAGGGAGGGGACATCCACAACTTTTCTGGGCAACCTCTTCCAGCGCATCACCACCTCACTATGAGGAAGTTTTTTCCTTATATGGAATGTTACATGTTGAACAGCCTAGCAGAGTTGTTAGGACTGTTTGTTTTTTCCTCATTTCTAAATTAAGTGTTTGTATAAGGATGAAAGTTTACATGTCTTTATCTCCTTAGAATCAGAAATAGGTTTGGGTTTTTTTCTGTTTGTTTGGCTGGTTGGTTGGTTTGCTTTGCTTCATTTTTCCTGCAGTAAACCAGTCATAAAGATCTATTCCTTTTTAAGAAAGATGCTTTGCGACCAAAACTCAGACACCTTGCTGCCAGTCTACAGACTATAATGAGAGATTTCAGCTTTATATTTATGAAATATAGTTTGTAATTTTAAGTATTTACAATGGTCACAAATCTCTTTTCAAGTCAGTACAAAAATCTAATTATTAATTATATTTGGCTGTCTTGAATGTTTACAGGAGACCATGTCCTTATTTAAAGAGTTGCTAATTTTTGCAAATAGTATCTTATCTGTGTCTTTAGGAGGCAAGTATGTAATTGCTCCACAGTACTGAAGGAATTGCTTTGATTCTGGAGCTTTAGGAAATTAGTTTTGGATAAAGTTTTATTTTTTCATAGAAAAGTGTCATTCTGAAGATGATAAAAACTAGATTTATATTGCAGTGGGATGAGATTTGCAGTCACAGCAACTCTGATCTTCTGTTAAAAAATACGTTTTTTTTCTGATGGGTGTCCAGGAATTTCTGAGTACCAAACCCCTGATGACAGCAGGCTATCAAAGGTTTAATACACCAAATGCATGTGACAATAGTTATGCCCCCAGAAATGTTTTCAAGAGCTGTGTGCTAAATAGCAGTGATTTCAGTCAATAGTGTCGGGAAAGATGTTATGATGATTTTAGTATCTATTGCACAAACATCTGTGTCTTTTCAATTCCTTTGCAGTTTCAAAGTATGTGGTTGAATCATCTCATATATTCTCAAAGTACTAGTGACAAATAATAAACTTAATATTGTAGTTCATGAGTACTACAGTCCTTCCTCATATAAGAACAAATTTAAAATTATATTACTTTTTATTGCTCTAATCTCATTTTTATGTTGTTCTATTTTTAGAAGCTTATTTAATGCACACATTCTTAACTGAAGAAAGTATTGCCAACTTCAGTCTAGAAACTAAATGAAAAATATATTCTTACCCTAAAGTGTCTAAGGTTATTGTCATCTTCTCATAAATTTCTTTTCTGCCAGAAATGATGTCTTCCCTAAAACATTACTTTGGAGAAATTATCATTACAGACATGTTTAGTATATATATTTACATTTCCAGAATAAGGTAAGTGCATGTTATGCGTATTTACTTACATTTCCTAAAGAAGATAAGTATAACAGTTTATGGCACCTTATAACCATGCAGTCAGAAATGGTGATCCTCAACCAAACCTTGCAGTACAGCATATATTTAATGAAAAAGCATCAGTCTCTGACATTACTGAGAAAGTAATTGTTGCTGAAATATTGCAGCAAACTGCAGAAGCTTCTGGCAGGGTAACAAAAAAGATTTATTCTTGATTCAGCACTAATCAGTATATATGGAAGAAAAGTAATCGCTGCTGATAAAGTTTTTAGAGATGCAGTTTTCAAATGACACAATGTCCAGGTGAATGGCCCGTAATAAAGAGAACAACCTCAAATACTGTGTTAAGTTCTGATCTGTTCACTATATGAAAGTCATTGAGGTGCTGGAGTGTTTCCAACAAAGGGCAGTTAAGCTGATGAAGGGTTGAGAGCACAAGTCTGACAAGGAGTGGCTGAGGGAACTAGGGTTGCTTAGCCTGGAGAAGAGGAAGCTGAGAGGAAGCCTTATCAGTCTCTACAGCTACCTGGACATTGTAGCCAGGGGGTGTTGGTCTCTTGTCCCAAGTAACAAACAATAGGAAAAGAGGAAATAGCCTCAGCTTTTGCTAAAGGAGTTTAGATTGGATGATAGGAAAAATTTCTTCACAGAAAGGGTTCTCAGTCATTGGAAGAGGCTGTCCAGGGAATCGGTGGAGTCACCTTCCACAGAGATACTTAAAAGATGTGTAGATATAGTGCTTAGTGACATTGGCAGTGTCAGATTTACAGTCAGTGAACTTAAAAGGTCTTTTCCTACCTAAGTAATTCTACGGTTTTGTGATTCTAAGTTACTATAACTAAATTATCTCAAAAGGAGCTATGACTTCTTTTGCATTCTCTGAATGGTGTCCTAAGCACATTACCAGTGTCAAGGCACCACAAGGGACAGCAAGTCCCTGGTGCTGGAGCTCTAGAGGTGTTTGGACCTCTACTGGGTTTGGCAGGACAGGCCCTAGAAGCTAGGGCCAGTCCCATCATGCCAGTCAGGAGTGGAGCAGCTGGAGGGCACCAGGGTAGCCCCAGCCCCAGGCATTGGGCACTTCACTGGGGATGGGCATAAGAAAAGTTTGGGCTGGAACATGAACCTGCATGTGGGCTTGTCTCATCAGGACCCATCCCCAGGCAGGCCAGGGCTGTGGAACCTTGTGAACAGCCCCACTGCAGTGTTACAGGGACAAAGGCTGAAACAGGATCCTGGGCTGTGGGCAGGGTGGCAGGACACCACCAACACAGGGGGTTGCGTAGGGATATCCAGGTGCCTTCAAGGCACTGACATTGCCCTAGTAAAACAGACTTGTAAGTGTGACATCTTATTTAAGTAATTGAATTTTATTTGTAATTTACGTAATTTCTGATCGGGGTTTCATTTCCTTCAGGAAATTCAACAAGTGACCTTTATATATTTTAAAAAGCTGGAGTTTTTTAAAAGCTAATTTAAAGAACATTTGTTTTTCCAAGCTACAAAGGTTAAAATAATCATCTATTCCAACTTCATATCCTGTTGTGATGGGATTTCATGTTTCATTAAGAATAGCTTTAAAGCAAGTAGACTAATCAGTTCTCTGTAAATGACACTTTTAATACTTAGTTTCAGGTTTGAGAGACATGATGTTATCTGGATGCAGAGAACATTTTCAACGGTGACACATTCAATACAGATTCTAAAACAACCTGATGTGAGTATAGATTATCTCATACTAACTGATAAATAACATCTTTTGTTTGTTGTGTTTCCTCTTTTACCATATATTGTGTTTTGTTGGAAGATGCAGAGCAGTAGGAGGGAGAAAGGGCACCTACTTGTTTGCAGCTGACTGTCACATACTGGATCAAAACAGCTTTTTGGGGTGAATGGAGCAGTGGTCCTTTACTAAGAGAGAGTGGCAGGACTCCCACGTCTGTATGCGAGTGTGTATGTACAAGAACAGGAAGGAGACATGCTATAAAGATGGAGAGGTGATACCCAGAGAATTTCAAGGGGTCTCCAACACACTGCTTAAAATTATTCACAACTCAGCAAGCCACTAAACACTGCTGTTCTGAAAGCAAGGGTGAGATGAAAGACCTCTCAGGTGAAATACCAACAAGGACTGCTGCTTTCCTTTTGAATTGACCTGATGCAGTTGATCTGAACTTGTGTCTGGCAGAAGTCATCATGCTGTAGTTTATTTTCCAATGAAATGTACCATCAGCAGTTCAGAGACCTTTCAGTAATTTAGTATCACACTTTAAAGAAAAGGTATTGATATCCACAGCTGAACTTGACAGTCGGGATCCCTTAACATTAATCTACACATCACAAAATTAATTCTATAGAATCTCTTGAAGATATGATTGATTACGATAAGTAGAAGTCAATAAGACATTATTTGGTCCCACACTCTGAGATTTGTTATTATCCTTCACTCAGTGAATGCTTTTTATATGTATAAATTAAATGTTGCATCAGTATTTGTTAGAGTATATGATTTAAGTGGAAGATAATAGGACATACAGATAGATCTGCTTGAGGATATGACCTTACAAATACTTTAAATTCATATGAATTTTCTAAAATTATTTAGGGAATTTATTAGTTATTATTAACTAATTAGGGAAAGGGAAAAGGGTTAGGGGAAGGGGAGGGAAGGGAAGGGAAGGGAAGGGAAGGGAAGGGATAAAAGCCAGACACAT
>VXBZ01007600.1:97836-110521 GCA_013399135.1 Heliornis fulica | reverse complement strand
AAAAAAAAAAAAAAACAGAAAAAGAGACACTCCAGAGAAAACACAGCCATAAAGCTGTCAACACAAGCCCAAAAAGAGAAAGCACTGCAGGTATATAAACATGCCATTAGAAACCTTGGAGATTTCTCTCTCATTTGGAGTTCTGTCTAGTACGAATCTGAGTTCCACATGGTGAACACCCACACAGTCAATGTGATAGCTCTTCCTTTATTGCATGAAAGATTCTTCTACTGAAGAAAAAAGAGTCAGTTAAATCTAGTCTCAAAGTAGAATCATTATTACTAGATATTTTTATTATAAACTTAACAAAACTTTTCAAATTAAGTGCTGCTCTATTCTCACTCATCATTGTATGGTTCTTCCCAAGGTAAACGGTAAAATTCTGTTTTAAGCAGAGCACAATAAAAATGAGAATGTTAAATTCAACTTTTACTTTGTCTAAATATCAAAACTGTGGTTTGTTGGGGGGGGTGTAGTTTTTGGTTTTTTTTTTTTCTTTGTAGTGGTTTTGGGAGTGGTTNGGTTTGTTGTTCTGTTTTGTTTTTTTTTTTTCCCGTCTGGAATGTATTCTTAATAGTACAGAATAGTAGGAATTATATGTAGGGGGCTGATATATTTGTGAGTCTGTCTCAATCCCTGAATTAATGCAGCCAGTCATTATGCATCAGGAAATGGCTTCTTCCCAGAATTCATTACATCATCATGAATTATTAACCATTATTATTAAAACATTGATCATCTGTCTATGCAGTGTGTGCTAAGAGACTGGATATAACTCATCTTAAGAAAATATTAGCATGCAAACATTAATTTCAGTTACCTTCCTCTCTGTAATCCTTTTAGCCATATATCAAATGATCACTGTGATTAGTCATGCCAAATGTTCCAAAACAAGAAATAAAAGAGTGGAAATAAGAACCTATCTGGTTCACATTTGCAGATCAAATTAATTTTAGATCATTCTGTTAATGAGGACTAGATCCTTAATAGAACTAAAAATAAAATAAAGAAGAAATAAAAAAAGGAAAACAAAAGAAAAGATATTAAAGGTGTTCTTCACGTTCCACTCACCCTTTGAAGAAATTTCTATGTTTGGTCTGGTGCAATATGATTTTTCTATATGTAGTAAAATAACCACAGGTCTTCCACTAAGCAATAATTATTTACAGTTTAGACCAGAGTAATACTTTTACATAAAAATACCTACCACCAAATTGCCAAAACTTTTGCTGTGATCTTGCAATCACCATTGATTAGCCATAATAGGCCTATAGCTTTAGCAACAAAAGAGATCTTTTTGAGAATCATACAGATACTAAGCAATTTACATAAAGATGAGATGTTCCTTGACTTATGGAGTACTGAATAACTTTTCTAAAAACTGTTTTGTTTTTCTTAATAATAGAAAATTACTGCTTTCTTTCCTCGAGTTTTACTGTTGAATAAAATGTATTTTTTCATTAAGTGAATAATGCAGTCTTAGTTATAAAGAAGTAAATTAGGAAGTCTGCCTACAAAATATGCAGATTATGTGGTGCTTCTTTTTTCTTTTTCCAAAGTACTGCATTCTATCTGTGTCCAAGATCAAATGAAGATGACTTTCCTCTGCAGGCTTAATGCTCATCAAGATTCCATTTTTGCCTGTTACAGACAAGCACGAGAAATTAAACAAAATCTAATATGTACTTGAATATTATTGTTTTTAGAAAGGTTTGAAGATAGAACTTTCGATATAGGAAAGCAAAGAGAATGGCTGTCATATTTTTTGCACAACATGGCTAGAGGACTTTTAAGAAATGACATTTATCACTGAAACTAGATACTGGCAGCACATAGAAAACAACAGAAGGATAGAAGAAAAAAGAAACTCACCCTTATTCCTAATTGGTAAGGCTTTCATATAGAAATAAAAGATTTGTATTCTAATTCTTGCATTTTTTAAGAAGTCTAATAGTCATGTAATTAAAAAATAAACATAAGCATATGAACATTTCCTTCATTCTCATAGGAAGAAAAGTGCAAAGGTTACCTTTGTACTAATATAATGCCTATACTTTGGCCTTTCATTGTGATAATCTTTCAAAATATATTTGAATAGCCAGAAGATTTTTTTTAAATTCAGATGTAGAGAACATCAAAATATAGAGGATTTGCTCCTGTTGACTTTCCCTTCATCAACAGCATCTTCAGTTTTTCTTTGCTTCTGTATTACTAAAGACATTCTACACATAAGTGAGCCTGTAAAATTACTTTAGCCTTGCAGTCCACCACCAACAAGATTTAATTTGTCTTTGACCTTGAAGTTGCAATGATGCAATACAGAACAACACTTAGACAAATCCATAAATCCAGCTTACATATTATCTCTGGAAATTTTATTTTTTACAAAAAAATTTTTAAAGACAGAAAAGTATACCTGGCTAAAATTTAAAACCTCATCTATCTACTTCTGAACACTTCTTCAATAAACATCCCAAAATCCTGCATACATTTAAACGGTAAAAAATGGAAAACCAGAAGTTGTTTAGAAAATATATGAATTGCTTCACATATAAATTGAATTTTAAACTTTTCAAAATTAACACATTTAACTACTTAATTTTTCTGTAGCAATTAAATCCAGGGAGAATTCTAAAGCCTTCGGATTCAATATCCAAGAGCTTTGTTGGGGCTATATAAATAATAACTGTTACACGTGGTGACTAAAATGTTTGCAGATACACCAATTTATTCACTGATACCAGGCAAATGGAAAGACTGATGTTGACTTTATGGGTGCAAATGATAATATATAAAATTATTTTGTAAAAATTAAAAATAATATCTCTGTGCAACATCACTCATTTCTGTACTTAATGAATGATAAGACTTTAGGGGAAAAATGCCTCTACTTTGGCCTTTCATCAGGCTAATCTTTCAAAATACCTTTGAATAGCCAGAAGATTATTTTATAATTCACATATAGAGATGTGATCTTACATGGGAAGTAGCTTTGAGGATCTCAGGACAGTTGGCAAGTGTTTAGGCACAGCATCCTCCAAGAACAAGAATGGTTCATACCAACCTTCAGGAAATTCAGATAGACCTATTAGGGAAACAGCTTCCATATGGCTGAGCACCAGTACAAAAAAGAAAATAAGTATATGGAAGGTGAAAGCAGAAACAAGATAAAACCCTAGGAATTTAGAAATAATGTTTGGGCACAAAAAAAAAATCCAAACCTCGATTGGAGCTGGTGATGTCAAAGTAAAAAAAGATCATCAGTAGCCACATAAGTAGTAAACCGGCTGGATGGCTGGTGAGGAAAACATGCTATCATTGCTGAATGGAGCAGCTGATGGTGACAACAGGCAGATGAAACTGAAGCACACTATGGTTCCTTTGCCTCAGTATGCACTTGACAAACTTGAATATGGCACCAAACTGCAGAGACCAGTCAATACACTGGAGAGCAGAATTTTCATCCAGAGGGACCTGGATTCCTGAACCTCAAAAAGGACAAATGTAAAATTCTTCCCCAAGAAGGCAGACTGATGATAATAAAGCCTGTCACTGATTGGCTGGGGAGCAGATCTGTGGGAAAAGCCCTGGAGGGCCAGGAATACAACAAGCGGTATACCCAGGTAGCTGAGACAGTCAGCAGCATCCAAGGCTGGGTTAATAGAAGCACAGTCAGTTGGTCATGGTGACCCTTTTCTCATTACCCGTTAGACCATAGATGGATACTACATTCACAGATTCACAGATTCACAGAATTCCAGTTTTAGTCCTGGAATACAGGTAAAAAGACATCAGTAAACTTGGGTGAAATCTACCCATGATGGCGGAGCACTTTCCCTGTGAGCAAAAACTGTAGGAATGGAAAAAGGCTGCAGACTGACCTAACAGCAGCTCTATACTGTGTCAACAGGGTCATCAAGGAGACAGACAGACTTTTCATAGGAGAATTTGGTGGCTTCACAAGGGACGATGAACATAATTTGAAAGAGCTGAAAATCAGACAGGATATAATGAAAACCCATTTCAACATGAGTTCAGGTGAGCAGTGGAGCAGGTTGACAAGGGCATTAAAGATTTCATGAGATACCTCCCTACTAGATTTGTTCTATAAACCCACAATGTTAACAAAACAGATTTTTACCTAGAAAATTGTGGTGGGTTTGCAACGTGGCTACTTTAAGAAGCAGCTAGACATTTTCTTAAGGGGTCCAACAAAGCAAATCCCAGCTGGGCTCCCAAGGCCAAACTCCCAAACCCTGTTACTGACAAGGCCGGCCGGGCCAATCAGCGCCGGTCACAGCACCTCTGGGAATCACATTTTAGAGAGAGAAAAATGCAAACAGCTGCATTTTGCCACCAGAGAAGGGAGTGCGAAGATGTAAGAAACTTTGCAGACACCAAGGTCAGTGAAGGGGGGGAGGAGAAGGAGGCACTGAGAGAAGTTTCCCTGCAGTCTGTGGAGAATACTATGGTGAAGCAAGTGTCCCCCCACAGCCCACGGAGGATGATGAGACCCCACTTGCAGCCTGTGGAGAGGTACCTGGGCCAGGCAGGAGCCCATCATGGAGCAGGTGGAGAAATAGGGAAGAATCTGTGACCTACATTGAAGCAAGCCCCTAGAAGCACCTGCAGCTCATGGAGAGAGATAAGAGACAGCCAGAGGCCCACTCTGGAGCAGGTTTGCTAGGGGTGCTTGTGACTCTGTGGGAGACCAGGCTGGGACCAACAGTCTGGGACTGAGAGACTGAGAGAGTCTATGAGTTTATAGCAGTGAACCACGCTGCGACAGTTGGTGAAGAGCTGAGGCTCTTTGGGAGAGGACTCACATGAAGAAGGTCATGGAGGATTGTCTCCCTTGGGTGGGACCCCATGCTGGCACAGGGACAGAGTGTGAGAAATGCCCACCCCACCTCCCACCTTCCCATCACAAGACAGAAAACAACTAATGAGGAACTGACCGAAGACTGAAGGCTCCATTCCCTATTCCCCCCCTCCCCCTTTCCCCTGTGCCACCCTAGAGAAGAGAAATATGAATAAAGTGAAGTAAGAAGGGAGGGTTGGGGGAGGGCTATTTTAAGAGCTGTTTGTACTTCCCATTATGCAACTCTGTTTTCTCTGTGTGTGTAGTGTAGTACAGTGTAATAAATTAGAGAGTTTTCTTGCCTTTCTTCTGTGCTGAGTCTGTTTTGCCTGCGATGCTGATTGCAGAATGATCTCTCCCTGTCCTTATCTCAACTTTGAAGCCTCTCAATATATGTTTTCTCCCCGTCCAGCTAAGAGGGGAGTGATAGAGAGACTTTGGTGGGAGTCTGGCCTCCAGCCAGAGTCAAACCACCACAATTATCACAGCCTGAATAATCATAAAACCCGTGTAAGTGGATAGGATGTCATGCTCTCATAAAATGAAAGATATTTATCTAACTCCACTGAAAAACAGGTAGGTATAGGATATGAAGTAGGTAGAGTATATAAGTATGTATGTAACATACTAGATTTGTTTCACTCTTAAAAGGTGCTTTTGTATATTGATATAAATGTTTGTGATGCCTTTACTGCACAGACATTTCAGATGTAGATAATGGCTGTGCTTCTTATCAAGAAATTCATACAGAGTCAATTCTTGTTGCTGGAAGTTTCAGTCTTCTAAAGCTAAGTAATTTAGAATTAAGTTATGTGGTAACAAAAAGATATCAGAATGTGTTGGGTTTGGCTGGGATAGAGTTATTTTTCTTCATAGTAGCTAGCACAAAGCTATTTTTTTATTTGTACTGAGACTGTTGATAATGCAGAGATGTTCTATTTATTACTGAGCAGTGCTTACACCAAGTGAAGGCCTCCTCTACTTCTCCAACCACCACACCAAGTAGGTTGAGGTGTATAAGGAGTTGTGAGGGGACACAGACAAGACAGTTGACTCAAACTGACTGAAGGGATATTCCATACCATATTGACATCATGCTGAGCTGGAGAGTGAAGAAGGATGAAGGTAGGGATGTTTGTCTTCCCATGTTACATGTGATGGAGCCCTGCTTTCCTGGAGATGGCTGAACACCTACCTGCCCACAGGAAGTGGTGAATGAACTGATTTTTCTTTGTTTGTAAGCAAGGCTTCTGCTTTACCAGTTTATCTAAACGCACGACTTCTCTCACTTTTACTTTTCTAGTTCTTTCCCTTGTCATGCTGCAGAGAATGTGAGCAAGTTATCCGCATGGTGCTTAGCTGCTGGCTGTTTTTAAATCACATGATATAATGAAAATAAGGATACCCTAAAAATCATTGTTGTTTTTCATTAGATAACCTTGTATTGGCAGTCATCTAGTGTTTCCAAAGAGATGATTCAACAGGCTTGGACTTTAGCTTATTAGACAGCACAACCTGATTGAAAGCACATTTATTAATCATAGACATTGCTCGTTAGCAATTTTAGCTCTTTGATGAAACCCTACAGAAGATTTTTTAAGCATTGTCTGCCAGGGAGTAGTAAGACAGGGCTGACCTTAGAGACAGGGGAGCCAAAGGCTGCAAGAAGCAGCAACTCACTGAGGGAGCGCAGTCCCATGGTACCCCACTAGGAGAGCAGGGCTGAGGGCACTGGCTGAGGTCAGCTCAGTGTCCAGTGGTCTCTAGGCAAATCTTCACTGATCAGAAGTCAACTCAGCAAGGCAAGTTTAGGCCTAGCAAGAAAGAAAGCACAGAAAGGCATACCAGTGGCAAAGCTCAGGCAAGGACTGAGACTAAATGTGGCTCCCAGGCAAATAAGAACATGGACATGGTCCAGGGAAGGCCTCTGACAGTTTTTCAACAATATATCAGTTTCTGCTTTTCACTGATACTTCTTACAAATTCCCTATATTTACAGAAGTTTGATACAAGTTGTCACAGCTGTGCCCTCCCAGAGCTGGTTTTCGGTGCAGGTAGCCAAGCCCCCGCAAGAAAGCAAAAACATATTCTAGAGAAAGATGGTTATAGACTGGTCATGTCAGTTAGAACTTTTTGGTGCTCTCCAGACTGAAATTATTTGAAGAAGCTGTAGCTACACCTTATAGGTACATAAAAAGGAAGAAAATAACTAATTATTACAGATGCTCACAAGAATAACAACGTCAGTCTAATAATCATACTTAAATCAGTTTCCATGGAGTAGTAGGAGAGAGGAGGAGTCAAGTAAAACTACTAAAACAGATCTTTTTTTACTTATTTATTTTTGGACCCTCTGAGTCCTCAACTTGGTAATGAATCAGCAAAAGGTTATTTGATTGGATTTTCACTCTGTTCAAAAGCTCCCCAGGAAAGAATAAAAAGAGATGGATCGGACTGACAAGGAGCTATAGCTGCTTCTCAAGGAGTTACGAGTGGGTGCATGAACGCCCAGATTCTACTCTTGGGAGCTAAAAGCAACATACCTGTCACATGAGCATACCACACACAAGAAAGGATTAAAGACCTCAAAGCTGTTAGAACAGGCTGCCCAGAGAGGTTGTGGAGTCTCCTCCTCTGGAGACATTCAAGACCAATCTGGATGCTTTCCTGTGTGATCTAATCTAGGTGATCCTGCTGTGACAGGCTGGTTGGACTGGATGATATTTCACGGTCCTTTCTAACTCCTAACAGTCTGTGATTCTGTGATTCTGTTTCCTTAGGCTATCACTGCACATGCTTTAATATCTAAACATTCACTGCACATGCTTTAATATCTAAACATTCAAGTTGGATATTGAAGTGATCCTACAGAACAGGAAGTCTTTGAGAATTAATGGCTTTCGTATGTTAGTCATTCACAAATCCTGGGAATAAAATCCTTTAATCCTCAGTTATGTATTAAAAATAACTATTTTATTTTCATTTGCTATTCTTCCGTTTTTGACACAGTTGAGCCACTATATTGTGGCTGTACAAATAGTTTACATGGCTCATATTTGTTCTGTGAATTAGACAAACATAACTCTTGTGATCCTCCTTCAGTGAAATTAATTTATGTCTTCTACGACTCTTGCATACAAGGTAGACTGTGCTTCTGTATCAGTGTGAAACCTCACTCAAGCCAAATGGTAATTGCTAACATGAGCTTGCAATCAGCTTTTGTGGCCCTCACAATTTGGATTAGGATTTCTATTATTTTTCCTAAAGAAAATCCAACATTTTTCACCTGCCCATCTGGAATTTCCTAATTGTAGTGGTGTAAGTCACACATAAAAATTATATGAACACCATAAACTCCAAACCGCTGGTTCTGAAATTCTATTAGTTTCAACAGTTGACACTTTTAAGACAATTAAAAAAAAAAATAAAAATTGTATCACTTCAAATGCTGTGGGTAACCTGTTGAAATTTTCCAATATATATAATATTAAATATGATGCAGAAAGATGGCTTGCAGTTTAATTTTGCCAAGGCTGCACACAAATTAATGCCAATTCTGTGTTTGCTCTTGACTATGTTTGTTTATTCCCTGAAAGGTGAAATTCACCAGCCTTTCAGTGTAGACTTACTGGTCTCTAACAAGCATATTATATAAAATAGGATGGGAAAAAACATTGACTTATAAGAAGACATGTGAAAATGAATTATAAAAAAATAGGAGCCTATGTAACAGATTTAATAAGGAGCTATTAGAAAATATATTAATATAACTTTGAAGAATGTTTAAAAAGAATTTGCAATCTATATTGCATATTAAGTAGAAAGGTATATCGATCAGAACAAGGGAGTAAAAAATATAAACCATTTCATTCAGATAATATAAGCTCCAATAGGTAGTGTGCAGGAGTAGAATTAAAAGTGTATCTAGATTTCTCAAATAGCTTGATTTATATGTGTATACTACAATTAAATGTATTCAAACAAACAAATTAACATCTTTATTTGCAGATTCAGTAAGATGTAATAAAAGAAGATGAAGAGTATGTTTTGGCTTGCAAATCATTATCATCTCTTTTATATTTTATTATTAGCTGTAATTATTAGCTATTATTATTAGCTATTTTCAATATCACAAATTTGTCTTTGTGATCTGGGCCAATAAAATTCTCACACAAGTAGAAACCAAGTATAGCCAAATAAAACCCATCAATCTTTTTGGTATTTTATTCTCCTGTAATAAAATGTAATTAGGTTTTCTGATTGACATGAAGTCTGCTGGAACAAAGCCTGTTGGGTGCAGTATAAAACTTCTGTAAGTTTTTTAATCTTCAAAAATCCAAATTGGACTCTGATTTCTTTTGAAATCTGAGTTTCAGAAATAAACAAATTTAATCCAGAGATTTTTATAATAAATAGATTTAGCTGTGATTTTGTAATAAAGAAACTTAAAATATGACAAATAAATAAACATGTCAAGATGTAAATATGCTAAATAAATTGAAATATGCCAAGTCTGGCCAGGAAACAAAATGTAGAAACATTTGCTCTCTTCTTTTCCTCTTAGAAGTATTTTATATTGTAAGTCCTTTGAAACACTTTCCCCCCACAATATTTAAATACTTTATGTATCATAAGTCTTTTTTTATATTAGATATCATTTTCACATTATTCTGAAAATTTATTAATGAGAAGACCTCAATTTTCAACCAACATAGCTTTAAAATGAACTGTAAAATTAGTAAATCTGTGGAAAAGTGTTGATATATAACAGACTGAATTAAATTCAAATGCAAATATGCATATTCAGGAAGTACTTAGTCCCTTTGCCTATAAAAAGGGACTAACAAAAAACTTGTTAGTAAAGCCAGAGCTATTGCCAAAATCTACCAGCAATGGCACTTAGACACATTTCCAAAGCACTGCATAGACGTTGGCCCTCCTAAAAGAGAGAAATAAAATAATACTCTGAAATCCATAAAAAGGAAAACTAAAAATATTCTTACTGCCAAAGCTACTGAAGTATGCACACTCAGTTTTGGTTTGTTTCAATTTTTTTCACTGTTACTGTTATAATTTATATTTAGAGAAAATATATATCAAAGAACATATTTATGGCTGTACAATGTGATGATGTGCAGACATACAGCCATTTATTTGATTTTAATGACCTTTGAAATCATCTGAAGAATGTATACTGACCTTCATGATAGCATGTTTGAATGTGTAATATTGCTAATATTCATGAGAACAATTTATGTTGGGAAGAATGATGCCTTTATTTACATTTCCAGTATTCCAGAGAGAATGATTGTGCTTCTGTCAGCCTTTTATGTCAATTTTATTCTCTGCATAATTTATGAAGATTTATTTTTTTCATTTGGTTCCTTTTCATTATTTTGAAATTGGTATAGAAAAGTTGAATGGTGCTTGACTTGCTGAAAATAAGACTATGCAGTTAACCTCAATATTTAAAATAATTTACAATTTCAGACATGTCACATGACTGTTTCCTAATACCCTTAAAATTTCTTCAGAATTAGGCAGTTCGGGAAAGGTCTAATAACATTAATTTTCTCATATTAAATTTTAAGCATCTTTAATTTCAAACTGAAATCCATAGCTTCTATGTTTACATACTCACAATTACAGTTATTCAATTTTATCCTTATGTGCCTATTTCAAATAATCTCTGCTTCCTCAGCACTATTGAAAGCATCTCAATTTACTCAACACACAATTAGTGACATATATATACCGGAAAAACTGGAAGGTGAAAAATAATCCGTAATTAATACTTGTAGCTGTAAGAAATTCTAAATAATCATAAAGTCTAAAGCAAGGTAAGTAATTTATGAACACATTGGTTAATAGAAATTTTCCTTAATTCTTTAATCTAGTGACTCTAGAGACAGCTAAAATTCAATTAATACTCCCAACAACTTTTCTCAGACAACTTTTTTTTTTTCACAGACGTCAAAGCTCTACAAGATGGTATACCTGGAGCCTACAAGGTTGGTTCCTTAGTACCAGTGTAAGTTCAGTGCGATGTTGGCAAGAGTGAGAAGATTGGTGGATTCTGAAACTGTATTCCATCTGTACCTGGGCATGTGTTCTCTCATGAGCACACACAATATTGGAAGAGGAAGAGAAGAGGTGAAAGATCAAGGTAAGGCAGGACAGTTCAGGACAGGGGAAACAAGTTAAAAAAGGAGAAAAATGAAAGGGGAAAAGGAAGAGAAAGAAAAGGTAAAAGGAAGATGATTTTAAAAAGAAAAACAGAGGTGACAGGAAAGATAGGGAAAAGGGAACAAAAGAGAAAAGTAAAATTTAAAAATAAAAAATCCAAATGCAATCAAAACAGTTGTTTTGTCTGGAACATGCCAAAGCTATGTAACGGTTATAGACCAGAAACTTTACACAATTCTCTTCTGTCCCTTTTTTTCACTCCTTTGCACACACAAAATCATGACATGAATAAACCTGAGTCAACATATGTAATTATTTCAAGAATGAGTTATGCAGTAGACTCTATTAAGAACTAAAGGCATTTGCTGGGTTGATCGATCTGTGTCTGTAGTTTTGCAACTCCTCCTTTGTCATATAGACATTATTAGACATTATAGATAATATCTCTCCATTTTTATAGAAAAGCTTGTTTTGCTTTGTTATTCTGTCTCTTGGAAAAAGGAAATTCTGAGCATAGCTAAAATAAGCATCTGCAATGTATTTTAAAACAAAGCAGTAAATCAATACATTGGCTGCTTTTACCATTCTGATAAACTTTAACAACAAAATTTGTACAAGTCTCTACTGTGTCCTTTTTTTCCTTTTAGTTTTGTTAATAGATATCTGAGATTTTTTTTTTCTTCAGACTCCTTATTTTCACACATTAGTCAATTTACCTCTTCTTTCAAGGTTGGAATACATGTGGAGGGAAATAATGATCTAAGTAAGCTAGACATAAAGAGGAAGATGTTGGTAGCTGGTTGTCTTTTCATGTAAATACATAAATATTTTTTAAAAATTTTACTTCATTATCCCTAATCTGAAGTAATTAATTTATACCCTACATATTAGTTATTATTAAAAGTAAAATGTTATTAGCATGCATTTAAAAATGTCAATCCTTCTTAGTACCATTAAATCATGAATAATACCATAAGAAAGATTAAATTATTTATACCAATTCAAAATAGGTGTTTCTTATTATTCTAATTCCCTCAAAATTTCAAAACCAAGGCTTAAGCATAATTTACCATAAAATAGTTTAATATCCATGAATACAAATGACTGCCTGACATTTTCTGACGCAAGTCCATTTTAAAATTCATCGGGATTGTTGGATTCTGTTTCCATTTTGGTTTTATTTGTGTTCAAATAAAAGCAATTCAGTTAATTCCTAGATTGCCTTTGTGTTCTTGCTAAGAAACTTGTGAGCAACTAATCAAAAATTTAAATGATTGATGAATAGATTTGATACACTAAAGTGGGGTGAAATGGGCAAAAAGATGCCTGACTGTTGGGAATTTTTGTTGGATTTTTGCAGGTGTGGAGGGTTATTTTTTTGTTGTTGTTTGTTTTTTGTTTTGGAGGGGTCGTTTTGGTTTTTTGTTTGTNCTGGTGTGCCGTGCGGGGGGTGTACAGCAAAGCAGCTGTAATATATTTATTTGAAACTCGCAGATGATTCTCTGAGCACTTTCTGTGCTCTGTCCTCTCATATGCTGTGATTAAACAAATCATAACAAAATAAGAAAAGAGAGAAAAAGGAGATGGAAGGGAAGGGAAGGGAAGGGAAGGGATAGAGACAGGAGAAGTTAGGACAGG
>VXBZ01007600.1:41906-97789 GCA_013399135.1 Heliornis fulica | reverse complement strand
AGATGGAAGGGAAGGGAAGGGAAGGGAAGGGAAGGGAAGGGAAGGGATAAAAGCTAGACACGTTAGGCTAGGTTGAGTAGTGAATCTCATTCTTATGTTCGGTTTTCATTTTAGTGTGCTCCTGTGATCGTTTTGGCTCATGCCAACCAGTAATCTCTGATATTGTACCCAGGCATAGTTTGAGGGTTCAAATGCATCCAGAATCACTCCCATTGTCCAATATGGTTGAGTGCATATGTTTGGTCCATTTCACCAGGCTCAATCTTGAAATACAATTCCAGGAAGATTTGTTTTCAAAAGGTCTTACAAACCCTTTGTTTCATCCAGATCATGCCATGGAAGGATCAGTCTCATTCCTTATAAACATCTGGTTCCTGCACTTTAGTCACAACTACCCTAGGCAACCAAGACAATTCTATGATTCTATGATTCAGCAAAACTTCACTGTTCCTTTTTTTGTAGCCAAAAATAACTTTCATAACATATTCAACATCTTTTTAGTACTAAGCAAGCTGCAAAGTGTGAGTGGGAAGGAGAAAAGGACAAGTTCAAGTGCAAAGGGCCAAGAAGCAGAGATGCTGACTGTATTAAAATAGGAGTAAAAGGGGCAGAAGGGCAGAAAGAGCAGAATAGTAAAGTGAGCCACAGAGGAGGTCTGCCCAAGCTGCTTTTTGAACAGATAAAATGCTATGAACTGCTAAATACACTGAGAATTTTGACTACAGGCATATCAAAATCATCCAGAGTTAATGGGCATTCCAATGTTCTAGTATTAAGCTCCTTGTATCTCAGATGGGTATAATAGTATAAACCTCCCTCAGAGTAATGCTGTGTATGAAAAAAAAAAATAAATCATGAGCTATTGCCCTAGAGGAGGTTAGTTTTGAATTCACTGAACAGTTGAAATGGCATCCTGTATATAAGATATTGGTGACATGCTGAAGGACAAAGTTAAAAAGTGGCAGGTTAGCTAGCTATTTTGTTCATATACTCTATTCTTTGGCCAAAATGTTCTCCAGGAAAAAAGAAAAATTGAATGGTCATATAGTTACAGTCTGTATCATAACGCATATGTCAGTCAATTCAAATTAAAGTTGTAAAGCAAATTCTTATGTGATAGCACGTGGCTTTTAAAGTCTGGCTTTATACTGTTGTTGGAGGTCTAGTTTTAGTAGCTTTCTCCCATCCAAACACAAGAAAGTATTAAGTTTCTCTTTCACTTTTACATTTTTTATATGTGAGATATATTTATCTGTTTGCTGAACAAGTCTGGGAGAGGACATGACTGGCGTTAGCTGATCACATTGATATGCAAAACTCTCCCCTATGAAGTAGAAGGCATGAATCTTAGTTCACCTGGTACATCAGGTACTCAGAAACTGAAAATAAACCATTTGTACCCTCTACAGTCCTAAAAAGAAAGGATATACACAGTTTATATAGCTATAATAACTGTGTAGACTGCAGATTTTTCAGCAATGAAGAAAAAGAATGACACTTGTTAATGTCATTCAGGGAAGAAACCTACTTATTGTAGGTGAATTCCAGCGAGTAAAGTATACGCTAAAATATATCCTTATTATCAGTGTGCCTGTTCACATGGTTCATTCCCTTTCTTTGAGTGTATAAGTAAAAAAATAAGGAGCTCAGTGCCAAAAATATCTGTAACAGTATACAGGAATAAAAAGAAATACACATTCATTTGTAATCCTTGAGAGCAAAGTCTGTACTTTTTATGTTTGTTCAGCATCAAATACAGTAGAGACAAAATCCTTGTTATACTCTTGGGAAAAACATCACATTATTGCTATGAAATAGTTGGCATTTCTCAGTTTTTGTTGCAGTTCCTGTACACATTGTAAGAGTGACCAGAACTGAAAGAGAAAAACAATTTGATTTCATCAGTTTTCCAGTCAGTCTTTTAAATTCTCTTTATCTCCATGGGATAATGAATTCTACAACTTCATAATTACTTCAGGATTTGTGAGTTGTGAGGTGTTTTGCACTGCCTTCATATTCTATTTATCCTTTAGAGGAATAGTGAGGCACCTGATAACTGTTTATCCCAGCTATTTATCTAAATAGTCTTAAAAGTTACGATGCCCTTACATTGCAGACAGACAAGAAGTTATAATGAAAGAAGCTGATTATGGTTTCTCAGTATCCATCATGACATCGCACTGTGTTGAACGGTCAGTGAAAATGATGTGTTAGGGGATTTTCAGCTAGAAAAGCGGGGGAGGGATGCAGCAGACTGCATCTCCATGAAAGAAGTGCTTTGTCCAACATGCTAAAAATGAGCTACTTGTTGGTGTGCAGAGCTGGCGTGAGTCCAGAGTCTTCAGACCTCACATTTTCTTAGCTTTTCTTTGTCTAAGGCACTGAACAGTATTTCTAGCTGGTGTAAGGATATCTGACATTCTTCTTGCATCAAAAAGAAGAATAATGAAAATAATATTAACAGAGAATAGGATTTTGTAACTTGTTTACACATAGCAGGAGGAGTCACTTCATCCCAGTTAATTAGAGATGTTAAACTAATTTTTTTTAAAAAGTCCATATTTTAGGAGATAGACTTACCTTAAAATTAAAATTGAAGAATTCCCAGATCCTTATATGACTGTTGGGTATTTAAGTTACCAATACACACACACTACTTAAATAAATATTTGCTATTGTGCTTCTTTTATTTCTAGTGTTTTGGGTTTTTTCTTTTTTCTTTTCCATTGGTGTTGGGTGAGAGATTCAAAAAGACTTCAATTTCCAATAATTCCATGAAGGGTTGTTGTTTTTATTTTAAATGTATTATTGCAAAAAGTGTTTTCATAAAGTTATCTGTAAATACAGGTGGAAGTGGAACAGATTTTTAATTGAAATAAAATAGTGAAAATAAAAAACACCAACAACCTACTTTCCCAATCAAAAGTTGAAAAGTTTTTGAAAAGTCAAAATTGTGTTTTTCTGATTAAAATGTTCTGTTTCAGTACCTACTATGTGTGTGACTTTAAAAAAAGAAAAATTCATTGGGAAAACTAACCAAAGCTTACCTCCCCTTATTAAAAATCTTTGGCAAACGGAGTATAGGGATATGTGATATGTTGCACTAATTGGGATTTGGAATTGTTTTTGTCAGTGATACAAGATAATGAATCTACAAAACCATGTTCTATGAGGGTCACAGCATATCATACCATTTGTTGAAAAAATGGTGCTTCCCATGTGGGTTCTTTTAAAAAAGCATTTGATGCTATTTATTTTTTATCTACACTGTGGGGAAAAAAACCCAGACACAAAATTCTGAAGATTAATAATAAAAATAATGGCAAAGATAATGTGTATAGATATATTTATTTAGAAAGACATTATTTTACTCAAAATCTTAATAATTACCTGTGGTTTTTTCTGTGTTGTTTACCTTATCTATTACATTACCTGTCAGATCAGAACTGCCTTAAGAAAATAAAATACACACACAAAAACCTGAAAACTCAAACTCATAAAACTTAAATATTTAGTTGTTCTCAATAGTAGCTATTGCATAGGTCAGAACTAATGTAGTTCATCTAACTGGTGGAAACTGCCAGGGTCTTACAGGTTGTGAACTTCTTTACCTTAATTTTATGAGATAAACATTCCCTTTTAAATGATGAGGTGAAAATAGAGATTGTGAAACCATCAGAATGCCAATTAATGAAACAGTTTGTTATGTATTAAAAAAAAAAGTCTGCAGAGTATCGAAATTATGGTCTGAATAGTCTCCTTATTTAGGCTTTAATGCCAATGATCATCCTTCAGGAAACAGCAGAAAAATAGCTAAACCAAGAAAAATTCAAGAATTAGTTTGTGATTGAATGCTCTATTTGTTCTGAGAGGAAAAAAAGGGATTAATGTGTTAGAGGAAAATATGGAGAAAGAATAAATTTGTCTTGTCGTTAGGAAAGATGAATCAGGAACTAATTTGATATTCCAAAATTAAATAGAAGAATGTGTATTTATAAATTTAATTATAAAATTGCCTGTTGTCAGCACTCTTGGATTTGTCTATATCCAGAGGGAATGGCTGTCTTTAGAAATAGAAACTCCTTCACAATTTTTTTTTTAAGGAAGCATTTTCAAGTTACTGGAAACACTTCTATGGGTTGCCTTTGACTAGAAGTGGTTAAAATATGTAGTATGGTTACCCTCTCAAAGAAAATCTGCTAGCTAACACTGGTTATAACAGTTTTGCAGACTATAATGGCAGAGAAAACCAGAGGTAAAAGTAATTTTTTTCCGATAGATTTTCGTTTCATTGTTGACAAAAACTTGAACTCTTCAGGTATAAGTATACTGTGATGTTTATCTCTTACTCTGTAATACTGCTTTTTCATGTTCATAGAAAAAAATAGGACATGTCTACTTCTAAATTAGAATGGGAAAAAATATATAGTTTCACAGTAGGTTAAAAAAATGTATGTCTGATTTTTATTTTGATGAACTCTCTGGACTGATTACTGAGTGAAACGGTAGATACACTTGAAACATTCAGAAGGATTTTGACATCTATTTAAAACTCTGATAAAGGAGGGAAATGGATACAACATGAGCAATGAAAGGATGACCTAAGATTAGCTGCTCTTCAAAATATGACTTTCAGGGTGCAATCTGTTGATAGCACATTCATTGACATGCTTATAAAATTGCATATTTAAAAGTCACAATTTATATATGACATACCAGGGATTGTCGTAACAATGTAAAAATTAGACCAATTCTCTTTGCTTTTCGCTTAAGACAGAGCTGTCACGGCTTCCACAATGGACACTCCAATTTATCTCTTGCCAAATTAGTGTTTCATTGCAATGGCATGTCATACTGACATAATCTGGTCAGATTATCAGATTCAATTTTATCTCTATAATCTGAACCTGTTAGTAATTATATTGAAGTATTTTTTCACATCTGTAACACAGTGGAATAGAAAAAGGTGCATTCTGAAATACAGAAAATAGGAAATAACCAATATGAACAGAAGTAATGTCCTTTGTGAAAGGTCTGCACTTCTGAGTCCCACTCAAATAAGTGTTGTGCTATATGTGCAGGATTTTTATGAGTTCAGCATCCAAAACCCTGAGATTTCTTCTCCCTCAGTCATTCTGTTCTCTCCCCCTCAGCACTGCAGCTTTTCTCAAAGAGGAACTCTAACTAAAGAATCAAAATTTAGTGGTGAGATTTACAGGCATCTTCAGTATGCAGGAGCCCTCTTTGAAAAAAACTTGGCTACTCCAATTAAGTACCTAACCAGCAGCTGTTGAGTGCTCTTTGCTAAATCAGTTTCATTGCTAGCTAGAGACTAGTCTCTCAGGCTGAAAGTAGTTATTTTTTGAAGATTAGGTACAATTCATCAACATTTGACTGCTTTCTGCTCAGAGGCAGCAGATAAAATGTTGATAGCATGGCATTATACTTAATATGCCACTTTCACGATGTGAACAAAGAGGTAGATGACATCAGAATAAAGAATTCTCCAAATTCTACAGTTATAATATGTAACTTGGAATGAATACTTTCCAGTTAAACTATAAGGATTGAATGTACATCATATTTCATCCAGATAAAAGAATGGATTTTTTCCAAATACATATATAAAGATATTTTAAAATATATGCCTATACACACGTTTTAAAAAATCTTTTAAATTAAATAACCACTAGGTTATCAGATACATCACTGTGAAATAATTCAGTATGACCAATGAAAAAAAACAAACTATGAATATTCAGATATCTACTTCAGCATTCTAATTTACATAGGTTATCCAAGTAATCCTACCTATTCCATATTACTGAAATTCTAAGACAGAAAGCAATATTAGTTAGGGCAAAAAATTATGGTGTATTGAAATGTGTACCATATGTGTGTAGGTGTATCTATAGAGCTGACTAAGCGATACAGAATAGAAAAAAAATCAATTTGCTCTCTTAAAGTCAGAAATAATAATAATTTTTAAAATCTCATCATATTCTAACTCTTTTGTAATGAGTAATTTATTGAC
Source organism: Heliornis fulica (assembly GCA_013399135.1). Classification (NCBI taxonomy): domain Eukaryota; kingdom Metazoa; phylum Chordata; class Aves; order Gruiformes; family Heliornithidae; genus Heliornis; species Heliornis fulica. Next base: position 91,755 of record VXBZ01007600.1, on the reverse strand, counting down.
AAAGTACTCAACTTTTTTATTATTAGATCTCTCTTATTAGCAAAACCTTGTACCTTTCTATGTCTTTTGAAATCACAGAGACCACTTGCTTGTTTTCTGCTTGATCTTTGTATGATTCACAGAACTATTTTTCAAAGCAGTTTCTTACTTCACTTTCTGTCAATAAGGAGTTTTGAGAAAACCTTGCATCTCTAAGTTGTTATGCTAAGGTATAAAAATGTTAAAATATTTGGGCCTTCATTTTCCTATAAGAGATCTGCTCATATACATCACCCACTTTTCTGTGCTCTAGCAACCTGCCTAGAGCCAATGAAAATACACCCAGTCTTTTAATTAGACCATGTGCAATTAACTGTATTGCACAGAATAGAAAAGGATTCTTCCCTGATATAAGGTCCTATGTAATAGCTGGCTCACAACAACAACACCACCACAATTCAAAGGTGCACATTCTTTTGTTTAATCTGAACCATGTACTTTCATCCACCTTAATGAAGTTCAAAATTCAGACTCAGAACTAAGGCAACAATTGCCATCATCTTACTGTAAAGAGTGAATACTTAGCTTTATATAATAAGGTACAAGTTCTGCCTCAGGACAAAATAGACTTACTGTTCTAATGCTACCACTTAGAGAGCCTGAGGAAAAGAAGTCCTTCATTTTTCTTTCATTACATTACATCTGAAGCTTTTGAGTCCAAGGAAAGAGTAGAGAACTCTTCTTTTGGAATTTCATGACAAAAATAAATGTCAGTGCCTAACAGAAGGAATTACTAGCACAGATATTAATTAAGTAGCACTAGTCATTTACTACACTGAGATTTCCCTGGAGTCTTTGTAAGCAGTTGAAAATGCCAATTAATCTATTTTATCTCTTTATCTGTTTGATCCCTGATACATGTACATCGAGACTACTATACTTATCTTCTTTAGCAAATCATCTCAAATAATTCTTAGGATATTTCTTTTTCTTGGTAATGATTTAGATTTTTGAAATACAGGAATGTTTTCTCTCACTTTGTTTTAATGGTCCAACATTCATAATGCTTTTCAGCTCCTTTCTTATCACCCTGATTTATCAGACAGACATTCTTGTTTATTAAATTTTTCATTCTTCCACAAATTTCTTTCTGTTGTAATAGAAGCATGTTAATGTTACTCCTGGTCATCTACGATCTTATAAAACAAACTTTAGTCCCAATTAGGAAGGACAGAAGGTCCTGGAGTGCAACTCAGGAATGATCAAGATGTCCAAGTCCAAGAAAAAAATACAGCCTGTAAAAAGGCTATTTTAAATCACTGCAGAAGAATTCGTCCTATCTAATTTTATGCACATACACTTCAAATGTCTTTGCTTGGTCAGGTGAATCCTACTGCCATCGCTTCTGCTTCTTTAATTCCCATGTGGTATAAAACAAGACTGAATTGACCTAATTTTTGTGCAGTTCTCCTCTCCTCTGATAATATACTCAGACATCCTGTTTAAAATGGTAAATGCATATAAATGGTAAATGCATATAAAACTTAAATGTGGCATCAAGTGAGCCTTTAATTGTGAATGTATTGTTCTTTTGGACAAATGATTCTTGTAAAACTACTACCAAGAATTTTAAAAAATATATTTTAAAGGCAGACAATTAAAACAATGTAGCTATTCCACATAAAGTTGTAAACACATGCAAAATAACAAAAGAAATATTTCTAGGATTTTCAAAATCTCACATTCCAGGTTATTCTCTGTGTCCTTTAATAACTCCCTTCACTTCAAAAAATAGAACTATAGAACTTGCTGGCTTTTTCTTCCCCTTATTTAAATTTTTGTTTCACTGGTTTACTTGGTGTCCTAGTTCGTATTCTTCGCTACCTAAGTAAATTAGTCTCTGCCTGATTTTTCTCTTTTTGACTGTTCCATTTACTTTCTTTCTCTTTCTGCAGTCTGAACAGTTTGATATTTCACTGTGTCAAAACTTCAGTACTCTGAATGTCACTATTTAGGTCACCTAAACAGGATAAATCCACAATTTTCACTACTGTGTGGACTGATGAACTATATTATTATCACCTGATATTATTCTCTATACAGAGCAACGATGTTCTTGTACAGCTGCAAATGGAACAAACTGAACATACAATTCTAAAGAGGTGTTAAATATAACCAGCTACTTGCATTTAAGAAAAACTTCTAATTTGTATTATGCACTTTTGCTTATTCATCCTGTGATTCTTTTCTTTTTAGACTATAGTAACAAACTGGATTAATATTTTCAGTATTTTTTGCAATACTTCCTTGATTTTTGGTAATGGTATGATGAATGACTATTTTATTTGTTTTCAACTGCGATAGAGTTAATTTTCTTTCTAGCAGCTGTTATAGTGCTGTTCTTTGGATTTGGGATAAAAATAATGTTTCCAGCATAGTCAATGACTTTTCAGCTTCTCATACTGGTTTGTCAGCAAGAAAGATGTGGGCACCCATAAGCTAGCAGGGGACACAGCCAGGATAGCTGACCCAAGTTGGTCAATGGGATATTCTGTATATTATGGCATCAGTATGCTCAGTATAGAACTGGTGGGTTTGACAGGAGGTTGCAAAGCTCAGGAACTAGCTGACCATTGACTGCAGGTAGTGAACAATTGTGTTGTGCATCACTTGTTTTCTGTATTCCATTGTTGTGGTTGCTTTTGAATAAGAATAAGAATAAGAATAAGAATAAGAATAAGAATAAGAATAAGAATAAGAATAAGAATAAGAATAAGAATAAGAATAAAGTATTATTGTTGTTGTTATTGGGTGGTTTGTGCTTTTTTTTTTGTCCTTTTAAATTGTCTTTATCTCAACCCGCATGTTTTCTCACTTTCTATCATCTAAATGAATGAGTGGCTGTGTGGTTGTTTTCTCTGCCTGTTGAGTAGCTGCCCCACAACTCCTTTTGGCACCCAACATGGGGTTCAAGGGGTTTGATATAATGACCAACTTGATGGGAGTGTTCTATATCAAATTTACATCAGTTATTGTTGTTTGGCTATTAATTGGCAGGTGCCTGTGCTTGCCACGGGGCTTGCTTGCCTTGACATATATTAGACTCTAGTGCTCATTAGCGGCTGGGTTCCGTTTTGCTGCTGTACTGCTGTACTGCTGCTCATTTCCCTGTGCTGTGCCTGGGAACATTTTGATAACAGCACTGGTGATGCACCTGGGCTGGCAGAGGGTCAGGGTGTTGCTGTTTCTGTGCTGCTGGACTGGAGAGTGTCCCCCTTGAAGGGACACTGACCTTTGGATGAGTCCACATAACAGCAGGACATGGCCATGAATGAGTCCACACCAGAGCAGGCATATCTTGAAATGTCTGTGGCTGATGTTATGTCTGTGCCCAGCAAGTATAGCTCTGAAGGGATTGTGTCACAAGGATAAGTTCACACTGGAAATGTACAATTCAGAGCATCGGTGGCTGTGGATAAATCCATGCTGCAGCAGGTGCACACTGAGGCATTAGTGTCTGAGGTCATGCTGAAGCACCTCAAGGCCTGTAGCATAAGCTCACAAGAGAGCAGGTACACACACCTGGAGGGATTGCAGTCATGGTTAAAGGCCATGCTGGAGAAGTTCTAACTCTGAAAGCGTCCTGGTCCACAAGGATGGCTGTGCTGGAACAGGTGAACCTCAAAGTGACTGTGGCTGAGGGTAAGTCTCTGTCACAGCAGGGTGTCACGATCCTGAGGGTAAGTCTCTGTCACAGCAGGGAAAACCCTGAAGAGACTGTGGCTCATAGATAAAGCTCCACTTAAGCAGGTGCACCCCTAAGGGACTGCAATCTGTGGATTAATACAAGCCAGATCAGGGACAAAGCAGGATGTAGAGTCTCCTTCTGTGGAGACGTTCAAGACCCGTCTGGATGCCTACCTGTGCAACCTGCTCTAGGGAGCTTGCTTTGGCAGGGGGGTTGGACTCGATGATCTCTCGAGGTCTCTTCCAACCCTCTAAAATTCCATGATTCTGTGAATCTGTGAGTTCATTGCAGTGTTAAATCTGATGGCCATATGTACCAGGGGCAGAGATTATCATGGAAATACCTTTAAATTGCTGTAGCACATGATTTGATTTGCATGTTATAGGAATTACTGTAGCAAGGACAACCTGAAAGCAGAAGTCACTTGGACATGCCTTACAAGAAACAGTGCAAGTGCAGAAGTGACATCAGCTGAGCTGAGCTGAGCTGGCATTGGTGCCCAGTTAACTCCACGTAACATACCATCTCTCCTGTCCTGAGTGACCACCATAACAGATTCAGCCCAAAGTCATGGACTAAACAAATTCGGTGGAGGCTTGTGGACATTTTAAAGACATTTTGCATGAGTGGTCCATAGACTAAGAGAATAATATTTGTGTATTATATCAAAGTATGGGAAACGTTGTGATTAACCAGGTTATATTGGAGCATGCAGTACCTAAGCATGTCATGAACTGTGGAATAGTGTGCTGGTTTTGGATGGGATACAGTTAATTTTCTTCACAGTAGGTGGTAAAGGACTATCTATGCTTTGGGTTTCTGATGGTAACAGTGTTAATAATAAAGGGATGTTTTCATTATTGATGAGCAGTTCTGACACAAATTAAAGGCCTTTTCTGCTCCTCATGTTACCTGGCCAGTGAGTAGGCTGGGGGTGTAGAAAATCTTGGAAGGGGACCAGGCTGGGACAGCTGTTTCCAAGTGACCAGATACTCCTTACCATATGATGTCATACTCACCATATCAACTAGAGTAAGAGCTGGCTGAGGAGCTGCTTTTGGGGAATAGACTGGTCAAGAAATTAATATTTCCAGGTAGTAAATACATTTTTGTAAAATAATTCACATTTTCCTTAACCAGAGTATATCTCCTTGCTGTCTTTTATTTCGTCATTTCAGTAACCCATATTTGCTGATGATGCATTTTATTATTTTGGAGGGAAGAAGAAAAGAATGAAGACCAGCAGGGAAGAGTGAAAGAAAGAATTTGATTTGTTTAATTCAATTTTGTCTGAAACACTTAGGAATGATTTTGAGAATCAGAGATTCTGATATTACACTAACAATTATGTCTGTGCCCATCACTCTGTTTTTCCAGTCTCCCTTTCTCATCACTACTAAAGTGTGAAGCAAAAAATTTCTTTCACCTAAATCTCCGTGGCAAGTCAATCACTCATTAAAGACTTCTTTTTTCAAGTATATGTTTTTATATCAGTTATTTTCAAAGTCACAGAATCACAGACTGAATAGATTGGAAAAGACTTTTAAGATCATTGAATCCAACCATACCTGTCCTCTCCTAAACCATATCCTTAAGCACCTCATCTACCTGTCTGTGAAACACATCCAGGGATGGTGACTCAATCACCTTCCTGAGCAGCCTGTTTTGCATCCCCAAAAACTGTTTTAGTAAAGAAATTTTTCCTAACCTGAACCATGGTACAACTTAAGGCCATTTCCCCTTGTCCCATAACCTGTCACTTTGCTGAAGGGACCATCGCCCAACTCTCTATAATCTCCTTTCAGAAAATTATAGGCAATGATAAGGTCTCCCCTCAGCCCCTTCTTCTCCAGACTAAACCCCAACTCCCTCAGTTGCTCCTCGTAAGATTTTCCCTCCAATCCCTTCACCAGTCTGGTTGTCCTCTGAACATGTTCCAGGACCTCGAAATCCTTCTTGTAGTGAGGGGCCCAACACCAGACACAGTACTCGAGGTTCAGCCTCACCAATGCCGAGGAGCACAATCACCTCCCTAGACCTTCTGAACACGCTGTTTCTGATACAAGCCAGGATGACATTGGCCTTCTTGGCCACCTGGGCACACTGGTGACTCATATTCAGTCTGCAGCCCACTAATACCCCCAGGTCTTCTCTGCCTGACAGCTGTCCAGCCACTCTTCCCCAAGCCTGTAGCACTGCATGGGGTTGTTAGGTCTCAAGTGCAGGACTCTGTACTCTGCCTTATTGAATCTCATCCTGTTGGTCTCATAATTTAAGCCTCCAGATTCAGACTGCACCTTAGTTCAACAAACAAAAATAGAGAAGAGTTAAAAAATTATGATTAATATTTTCTGTTAGACTCAGACAAATTCCACCAGGGAATATGTTACGAGATCAGTTATTGAAAGTGCTGAAAATTCTCATTATATATAGATTGTATATGGTCAAGTGAGTGGATTGTACAGTATTGTGTGGGGAGAAAACAGCATTATGGTCTGTTATTTGAAGAATGCTGTTCAATTTTTAACTTATTATCCAAGGAAAAAAATCATAATCTGAAGAAAGAAAATAATTTAGTGCTAAAACCGTAGCTGTCTTTTTACTACTCATGTAAATCTGTCACTTCATTGGATTTTTTTTTTCAGGATTATTCCAGGAAGTATCCTTTCATATTGAAATTGTAACCTTCTTGCTAGCTATGCATAGCTGTAAAAACATTTTCCAGTTTACTTCCTCTAACAGCCTGGAGCTCTAGCACTATCCAGAAATTACCTGATTTCTTTTCATTGTCCTAAACCTCTCTCTAAAACAGCTATGCTGTGTCAGCCAATATATTTTTAGCATTTTTTCCTTCATCCTCAATATTATTCTCAAAAAAATCCTGTCATCCAGCTCCCCTCCTTTGTTTTGCCACTCGTTTCCATAAAAATTCTAACCCCATTTTAAATAACCAATCATTTTCCTAGCTCACCTGTGTTTCTGTCATTCCAACGATGTCATACACTGCTTAATAAGTAATAAAAAATACTCAGTATCAGGTTGCCAATTTAGTTTGTAATTTTTTTTCCCAAATTTTAAAGTATTTAAACATTTATGTATCACACAACTTCACTTTTTTTTCCCAAATTGTAAAGTATTTAAATTTTATGTATCACACAACTTTACTTAATTTCCTCACATCTTTGGTGATGTATTCCATAAAGTTATTTAACAATAAAGGACAAAAAGAGTCAAGCACTGCTTTTGCAATTAATCTGGTCAATTTTATAAACCTTTTTTTTTTTTCTCAGAGAATGCATTTCAAACATCTTTCTGAGAAACATTGAAAAGACCCACTTTCAGCACATGTCTAACTAAGCTCCAAGATGAGAATACGGTCATCCTAATTTTTGAAACCACAGATTGGGATATAGTACAGTGACATTTCCTCCCCAAAAAAATGAACCAAATTTAAATCAGGAAAAGTGGGGAAACGAAAAGTGAAGAGTAGGGGAAGGCAAGTTTATTATGATGTATGTCCAGAAGTTTGACAGATTTTGTAGATGTGTATGCAGACTAACAGCAAAATGCATAAGCATATATTACCTGATGCACAGATTGGCCATCTATATTAGCTTCTGCTGACATGATTTATGAGAAAAGTTTTATATATAATATAAAAGACCCGTCTCAAATATGCAAATAGCTTTTATCTAAAATAGCACTCTATAATAATGGCATAATATTTACGAATGTACTGCATAAGTTTCATCCATTTCCAAAAGGAGAGCATGCCTATATGTGTATATATGAATGTGTGACAGAGAAAGGAAAAAAAAAAGAAAAAAGAGGAAATTTTCTTTTTAATTAGTGAGAAAAATCTCCTATTTAGACTTTGGATTTCTCTAAGCTACAACAATAGGCTACAGTGGCCCAAGGACCCAATTTAAGGTTAAGTGCAAAAGCATTTTTAATTTCTTGCCTTCCTCACTGTGAAACATTACAGTACAATATTTGAAACCCGAGAGTACCACAGATGAACAGACAAGGTTCTTCAACTCCTAGACTTTAATTTAATGATTTTGAGAAAAATATTTATGTTGTGTTCACCTAATGTTGCATCCCTTTAGCTATACACAAAAGAAGAGAGTATAAGAATTAACTCGTGAATTTTCTATAGTATCAAAAATACATAGTTTTACCTATATAACAACAATTTTTATTAAGTGAAATATTTTTGCTGTGCATATTCAGAACAGACCTACAAAACAGCACTCTCTGGAAATAAGTATCATAGATTCTATTTAATAAACTGCTTGAAGAGAACAATTCCTCCATGTAATCAGTTTCTGGTTTTCCACTCTTTGCTAAAACATAGTGCATTCCAAAACTGAATAAGACATCTTCATACATGTATTTTAAAATGTTATTACGCTACTGGAAATGAAACATTAGACTTTCTTTTATGTCATGAAAAGCAGGTTTTAGACAGAAAGTATTTAATTGATTATGGAAAAAATATCAATATGCTATTTCAATCAATTATCATTAGTGGGGGTTTTTTTGTTGGGTTTTTTTTTCTCTAGAAAAGTACATTTCTGGTCAAGGAACACTGCATATTAACCTCGACTGATGATGTTCAAAAAGGGGTACATTAATGACCTCTTCCATACATTTGTCATTTAGTATAATCTATCCTAAATTTCACAGAATATTTTTCACCAAAATGTAGTCTTAAATATTTTTCCTTAGCATTTCAAATGATGTTGACTTTTAAATGTTATATTGAAGAAGCCTCATGTGCCTAAAGCATTAAATACTCTTTCCTTAAGCTCGCTTACAACTATGAGACATGAACTAAAAATAATGATTACTGAAGAGTGCTCAATTCAATTATCCATTGCATTTTTGCATCTAATATTGGGATGCAGAAGAGCATGCCTCTATTTTAGTAATTTAATTTCATTGAAGTTTGTCCCTTCAGCACCAAAGACCTTTCTTGAATGATAGATCTTCTACAAGGTAGACACTATCAAATCTGTAACTATGTCTGAATACACTTTAGTAATATATTTTCTGAGTTCTTTGTGCTAATGTAATGAGCTTCATTATATCTGAACTTCAGGATGTAAAAGCTGTCTTCTTATCAATGTAAAGCATATCTGTATTGAAAAAGTAAATATTTTCTAAAGATAAATATGTTTTTGTAAATTGCAGATTTAAATTTTGTTTAACTGTGTAGAATTTAGAAGTTAGAAATAAATAACAGAAGTAGTTCCTGGTGTGCCTTGTTGATTTTCAACTATTCAGAATAAGCAAGCATTTTAATATAGTATCATTGTGATAAAATACTCAATTCAAATCAAAATCTGAATGTAAGAATAAGGTAATCCCATTAATGTATCTGGGATCATGTGCTTTTCCTCTCTTTCTTTTATAAAGATAAATAGCTGAACCTAAAGTATACCTTAACTAGATTTTGGTCATCTTCTTTACCTTCATTATGATCAGCAAACATTAATGGACAGAGACTAAGTACTTGTATATCTCAAAATAAACATTCATTAGTTATTTAAAAGATGCACACTTATTGCAGTGCTTCAAGTTCATTTCTGGTTTTAGGAATAATATGAGAGTGCATCTACATGAAGACTTGTAAACGCTGACTCCCATTTGTAGATATTTGTAGAAAATAATATCTACCTGTCCAGACAACTTTCTAAGCCAGAGCTCATCACTACAGGAGACGTATAGCAGCAGATCAGCTTCAGTTTGGGGACCAAATAAAACACAAAAGGAACTCCAGCAATATGGTAGAATTAAAGACAGGAACGGATTAATGGCAGCCGAATAGTTTGTCAGACAACTCTCAAATGATTACTTCCATCTTAATCTTGGTTAATTAAGTAATGGAAGATTGATAAACATGTTGAGAGAACTAGAAACCTGAAGTTACTTTTAGAATATTGTGTTAGTACCTTTACAAGTTTCAATTAAAACAGAGCACCTTTGTTACTCCATTGTTCTGGAGGTCATTGTGACATAAGAGATAGAATTATAAGTGCTTGAAACTAGAATCTTAAATTCCTAATTAGATATCTAAATACATGGCCCTATTTTGAAATAGTTCAAAAGCCTGCAGTTCCAATCTATACCTCATTTCTGCATTGTCTATTTATAGAAAGACTAGGCTTCTTTTGCACCACTGCATCAGAAGAAAGTTATTTCAGAGGGGGAAGGAAATGGCCTTGACTTTGAATAAAATATAGCTAAAGATAAAATTTACTTTGCGCCATTTATGAACCCAATAGTTTGGGTGCATGCTGTGTGGAAGAGCTTGTTCCCTTGAAGGTGCAGTAAACTTACCATTTTTACCTAGTGGGAGAACAGCTCATGGAGCCAGAGGATGGATAAACATGATTGAACTGATGAACTGGCAAGCCACAGTTTGTTCAGATATCTGATTTAAGATGCTTTCATTGTAAATTCCTTTCCAAGTTCACAAAGAGTGCACACATATTTGTCATTCTGACAAAGCCCTTGTTGTGCAATATGCATTTTAAACTGTGCTTAGTGAACATAAAACCTTAGTATGAATTGCCTCAGCACAAGCTGCTCTTGTTTTTTTTTATAATTACTAGGAGACCAAAGGCATTTATGTTCATATGCATAATATTCATTCTCAGGAGAAAATGATTGCTTGGATGGTAGTGTGTCACAGTGTGTGAAATTAGTGCATCATTGCTCTAGTTTCCTGTATAAACATACAAACATATGCATACCTATATATTACAAAGTAATATTATTTTCTCTAAAAGAAAGTTCCAATTATTTTGGATATATACATGAATATTCCAGAAATGAATAGAAGTTTTAAATATATATATATATAATTACCTCTAAGATTCCTGTTAAATATCAAAGGAAAGATAAATAGTAATGATGGTTAGGTTTTCTTTTCAAAGAGCATAACTGTACTCATCTATGAAAAAGAGAAAGTGAAGATCTTCATGCTTAAGCGAATAGGCCGATCTCATTGTTCTCCATCTAGCAGTGAAAGGTATATGTGTACTTTTCTTGTGAAACTAGCAAAAATTAACTGAGAGCTCTTATACCTTTTTATGAACAAAATTTGAAAAGTTTCAGAATCTCTGATAGGTTGCTCTAAGTGTGAACAACAAAATAAAACTGAAAACTGAGACTGCATGTACTTTGTAAAGCTGTTCTTCCCTCTTGTCTCATCATTTTCTTTGGTTGCTAAAATGAACTTTTTGAGCCAGTGACATGACTAGCATTTATTTCAGAGATGGATCAGGTCTTTAAATTACAACTTATTAAAATTTATTTTGGTTCCATTTATGTAATGGAGAGCAGGATTTTTGCCAGCAAATTTAAACTCTTGACCATTTGAATAAGGAAGTTGCGTGCAATCAATTATATTTTATTTTTACTGTGGTAGAACTGCCTGTTACTAAGTGAATCCCTTCTTCCCCTGTAAATCAATTCCTTTATTATTCAGAGCCAATAGAAAATGCAGTCCCTCAAGTTCTATGCAATGCACATCTATAAGTGTTGAAATGCACATCTAAAATCTGGAAGATGTTGTTCATATACATATATTAGAAGTTCTCAGGTGCACAAAGATTTGTCAACACAAAGAGAAAAACTTCCAGTCTTGACAGCAATGAGCAGCTCTGAATACAGAATGGCTGCCTTCAGCAACTGGAGTTACTACAGTTTAACATGGCAGAGCTACCCAAATGTCTTCTCTTAGCTAGGCATATGTGTCCTCTGAGCAGATACAGCCTAGAGACTGTTCCCTCTTGGCTCACTGTCTTTCCCTGGGGAAGGCAGGAACTGGTTGTTCAGGCAGAAAATGACACTTCAGCAGCCAAATGCTGCTCAAGCTCTGCCTTCCACAGTGGAAAGGGAGACATGCTGACAACTGATGATTTCCTCCTACCCCATGGCAGGCGGGCGGGCAGGAGGAAGGAAGGAAGGAAGGAAGGAAGGAAGGAAGGAAGGAAGGAAGGTTGGGTTTTTATATAATCATCAGAATCCAACAGCAGATTACTCTTTTCTTCTGAACTTACGTGCTTATTTTTGGAAGGTAGTATGACTTCAACTTTGAAAATATGAAGGTGGATAAGGTGAATCCCATTCCAGATAAGAACATAATATAGGTGCCACATTAAAGTTTGAGCTATTCTCAGACATATCAGAGGGATAACGTGCAGTTAGATCTCTGAAAAACTATGAGAAATAAATCCTTTCTGTGACATTTTTTATTGTTGTTATATAGGTTAAGACAGGCTTAATCCCTTCCCTCTTTTATAACTCCCTTCCTACAAAAAAATACCAACTTGTTATGTCTCCATGACAATAGTTTATTTAAAACCCTCATAAATTTGAGGTGTGTAACTCTGTAGTCATCACTACTGCATTCTGTGCAACTGCACTGGTTTCACACTCAGTGTAAGGAATAGTAAACAGCAGAAGAGAGATCTTAAAATATTAAGAAAAACTAAAAATCACTACTGAGACATCTTTCAAGACTGCCATTGTTTTTATGACAGTTTTCATCAAAAGAATCGTGGAAATGTCTCCCTCAAAAATAACCCAAAGAAGCAAGGAATTATGTGAATGAAAAGTGCATGTACAAAAAAACCCAGAAAACAACCCACAAAGTTTTTGCTTGCTAATGATTAAAAAATATTTAATGATGTTTGTATCATTGGTTTAAATGGGAATATTTGCATGTGGGATAGTTCAAGCGAGCCATGTAAACAAAGATATTTTGAGGACACAAATAATGAAGAAGAATCAAGACAGAAAGATAATTGTTGAGTTCCAGTATGTTATTAAACTCAAAATAATGATGATGAAATTGGTTTCTATAACAACAGATGGAACACCAGCTATGTTTGGATCCAAGGTTTCATGGCTCATCATCATGAACAAGTACTCAGAGGAAAAGTGATAGACTTGACACATGGTAAGGGAGTAGTGATTAAAAAAAGTTAACTCCATTCAGGTAAAAGGCCTTTAATATTTCAGCTCTTGCGGCATACTAGGGACAATATTCAAAGACCAAATTGTGCAAAATGAGGTGAGCTGTCTGAGTGAAATTAATGTTCTAAGAAAATATATTGATTTTTTTTTCCAGAGGTTGAGATAATTCTATGAACAATAAACAAATAAATCGGTGAACATTTTATGATTCACTTTGCTAAGTTTATGGTTGACTGAATTCAGTCAAGAGCTAAAAATGAAAGAAGGTTTATTACACATATGGCAAGATGAAAACACTTCCAAGTGTGTTTCAAGTGGAGGCATTCAAAGTGAAGATTTGTGTATAGGTGCAATAAAGAAAAAAAAAAAAAAAAGCCAAAAGTCCTCTATATTCTGGACTTTAAGTGGTTCTGGTTACACCATGAAGAAAAATTTGGAAAAATAAGAAAAATATAAAAATTGATTTCTTAAATACAGGACCTCAAATTGAGGTGAAAAACCTTGAAAATTAATTTCCTGTGTGACCAATGGAATTTATATTATCTTGTTCATGACATTAATAGTTCATGTGCTTAGCTGTAAGATAACTGTTATGTTTGAATACCAGTGCTTTAAAAAAAAGAAAGTCTCATTAAATGAAAGTGTCTTTTTGGAATACTGAAGAGAGAAGGATGAAACGTGGGTCTGAGGTGAAACCTGCAGACCTTGTTCATCTACCCTTGTCTCCTTACATCTACTTCACATATTATTTGCAAATAGAACTTTTCAATTTATATGTTGGGCAAATCGAAGTTACATGTGTGAGAAGGCATTTTACCCTTTATATGTCAAAAACTTTCAACGGTGGTAACAGAAAGCAGTTAGAGTATCAAATATCCCAGTACACATTCATTTGCCAATGCTAATACATCTGAACACTTGTCCAACATCTTATGCTATTAAATATAACTAAAATTTTATGCCACTTGATACACAAGTATTATCAACATAATGATGGTTAAGCCAGACAAATAGGAGGCAAAAAGAGCTGTTTGTGTTCCCAGATCTACATCTGTTTTCTTCATTTGGGAAAATTATTAAATTTATTTTTTTAAATCTATGCTTAAAATTAGATGCTCTTCACTTACTACTTTCTCTGCAACTCCATATTTAAAAGTCTCTTTGTCCATTAGGTCAAAATATTTGGGACTGCTCACCTACGGAAAACAGATTCCTACTTAAAGGCTTCTTTTTAATGTGTCACCTTAGCATCCAGAACTATCTGTGAATTACTCTGTTGGGTCTGACTCCCATAGATAGTGCTAAGTTTTGGGAAGAAGGAACTAAAAAAATTAAGATGAAATATACCAATAAATATTTATTTAAAGTGAATTCCCTCTTTTTTTTCAGCTGCTCCCAAGGTTCCTTCCATTTTGCTCAGTAATGTTAAATTAACTACAAAGCAATAAGATAGTGCTAAAAAATGCCCTGAAACTAGGTATTCTAGCCAAAGCTTGTACATCTGCATGAATAGAAAAATAATTATTCAGAATTAGTGAATCACGTTATCATATTACACTGAGAACCAGAGGACTAATGACTATTTATTGTAACTATTAGTTTAAAAACACCCTTCATGATCAGTATGTTTTGTCAGAGTCAGTAGAAGTAAACTCCATGACCATAAACTAGGTGTCCGGAGGCAATGGGACCAACTGAACAGGAAGGAAAACCAAACAAAGGGGACTAGATAATAACTAACTGTAGAGAAAGTGCTAGAAACATATAATTTATATTCTTCTGACTCTAGAACATTGTCTTGAAATAATTTGATTTTTAAAATCTTCGCTTTTTTCCAAGTATATCTTTGTCTTGTTCAGTCTGTGCAAAGTCTGAACTAGTAAATTGAATAAGACTAGGCTCATGTTTTGGTGGTGGGCACAAGAGGCATGCCACAGCTCACTGCCACATAGCTGAATTCTCTCCCTTGCCAGAAGAGAGAGACTACATCCTGCTGATTACCATGAATTGTCTCTGGTCCACATTAGCCCCCGTAAAGGTCCAGCCCTTGTTGACCTCTAAATTAACTTCTTGGTAATTGGTCAAGGCATGGTGCAGATAGTGCTTATGAACTGTAGAGATATTCATACATTTCCTTTATGCAGTAGCTTCTCTTTTGTTTAGTCTGTGAATCTGTTATTTACTGCTGAAAAGTAAACAGCCAAGTGAAGCCACAGTCAGTTCTGGACACAGTCAAATCTTTATACATGAAATTGAGTTCTGGTCACAAAAATATTCAGATCAAATACACAGGAAGAATATGTCCATCACCTTTCCAGCTAACATGCCTATGTTTCTTCTCTGAGAAATCAGGTCTTGAGCAGAGCAGAAGCCACATGCATAGGCCATACTCTGTCTTGGATGTAAGAACCTGTCAGACCCCACATTTGGATTAATCAGATTAGAAGCTTTTCAATTACTACAATTCATGCATAATCTTACTAAAAACATCCTCATTTCTTAACTACAAAATCCTTCCTATCTCTAAAGTTTAAAATAATGTTTATTATTTTGCAATTATTGTTATTATTACTAATAGTAATAATAATATTAATAATATTAGTAGTGATTCCCTGATTTTTGGAACACATTGTAACAAGATAGTCATTTTGAAATAGGTAAATAAGTAGCTTAAGGAACCTGGTTTTGTAGACATCTCTTTTCTTTATATTTAGATGTGACTGTATATAAAGACACAGTGTATATGCACAGATATTTATACACATGCATATGTGCAGGAGGTATATATATATTTTATATTACATGCATGTACACATACATAAATGAACTTGTTCATATAGACATTCATATGTTTGTATATATGTCAATATATTTATATACTTATATATGTGTACATTGTATGTATGTGTATTCTATTTTAGGTATGGAGTCTTTTTCTTTACTACTCTGAAGTCTTCCTTCTTCCCCTCCTCTGACTTGTGTGTAAACTTCACTGTACCTTGACAAAGGAGACCCATCTCTTTCTGCACAAAGATGCAACAAGTTTTGGACACTACTGCAGAAGCCAAGTTTATTTTGAAGCCAAATATCTCTGTGCCTAGTGCGGTATTCTAACAGCATGGCTTAATCCAGCAATGCCCCTCGTGAATTCTGTAGGGGTGGAAAAAAATATTTGCCTATTTAAGAGGTCCTGTTTGGCTACTTTACTCACATGGAACCATGATTTCTACAAAGTAATCAACATGCTTAGTGAATATGAGTTACAAATCTAGAAGTCTAGGCCTCAGAGACACTGCAAAAGAGATTTCGGTAGAATCTGATTAGGTATTTGAAACAGATTCCTTTTCAATCTGCCTATTTGAAACATAATTAGTGATAACTTCCAAATTTAGGATCATTTTCTATCTAATTCACTGTCCATCCATGGTATTTTACTAACAGACTATGCTGCTTTGTCCCCTGGTGATGCCAATAGTGTACTTTGCTTTTTATTAATTATGCAGTAATACATCAAAAATAAAACTCTTACGTCAATCTCTAACTTTTATTACTTATAGCTGTGGACTGCAGTCTCACCTTTCCAACGTCATGTACCTGAGATTTCACTTAAGGCAGCTGGGAAGCAGACAATACCGAGGAAGGTAAGGAAGTGAAAGCATTTCTTGGCGTGAAGGGTCTCCTGTATGTAGCACAACTCTTACTCTCCTAGAGTATCCCTGGCAGCAGCTACAATCAGCTTCCTGGCAATCAGTGACCCATGTAAATTACTACCCATTGGATTTAGACAACCTGCTCTACCAGATTCTTTTTAAAGTTTCTAAAAATTTCTGACCTCAGTCTTCTGATGCATTGTCTGCATGTCATACATGTTCATCAAATCTGTTATCCACATATATATAGGCCCATAACAGATGCCCATTCATATCCATATCACACATCAAGATTCCAGGATACAAAGGCTATTCATTCTGTATCTGCAATGTTGTCAGATTTTCCAGGATGTCTATCATCATCATCATCATCATCATCATCATCATCATCACTTGTGGATTTGAAGGTGTTTCTAAATCATACGTAAGTCACTATGCTTTGAGAGCCTTAATAATAAGGGGTACCTAACATCTACCCAGGCTGGACAGAAGCTTCCGAGGTCTCTCAAAAAAGCCTGAAGCTGATGCTCACAACCTAAGTTATCATTAGGAACACTGAAGTTATAGCATTAGGAACAAATAGATGGACTGAGACACCTCAGCCTGTAAAGAGGCTTTCTAAGGTGGAGAATTATGGTAATGATCCCTGACATGCACAGCATGGAAAAGCTCTGAGAGATTGTTTACAATTTCTTCTAATACAAGAACTATCAGGCATCAAATATAGCTAGCAGGTATATTCAGAAGAAACAAGAGGGTACATTTCTGCGTGCAGTGTAATGCATAACTACTGAAACATCTCACCCCAAGATGCTAAATTTTACATGGTTCTACAAAGTTATTATAAAGGAAATCATGGGAGAAATTTTCTTTGAGAGATTTAAATATAAGCACACTCTAATTTGCAAAGCACACACAACATGATTTGTGGTAAAATACTATTCTGAAATGTATTGCTACTTGCTGCTATCTGTTCTACTCTTTTATGTACTAACACTACTGCACATGGGAAACTTCTGGTGGATTGGACCTAACTAACCTGCTGCTAGATCTGGCTAGGCTGTTCTTACATTTTGCTTTCTGAATAATTCATTCTGACTGCACTAGTATCAGCAGCTCGTTTCAAATTCTGTTTTCCCATCAGTGATAGAAATGCATTATACTGTAGGGTTCTATTTTTAAGTAACTTTAAGTAATGCCTTCTACACATTTATAAACTCAACTTATTTTCATTTTTTTATGAAATTGTGTGATCATACAACATAGGTCATGCAATCATTATTTCTTATTCATATAATTATTATATCTTCATTTATAGATTCTAAGACATACAAATCTTAAGTTTACTTCAGCCCGAAGTTCAATGGTCATGAATTCTTCAATGTTCTTGTTCTGTAACAGTGTCTCCATGCATTAATTGCAGCTATATGTTAATTAAATTTAATTTTTAAAAAAGAAAAACAAAACCTGTATCCAAAACTAGAGCAATTGAAAAACATAAGGACAGGAGATCCTTCTTTTAAATGGACAACGCAGTAAAAGCTAAAACCATAGCAAAGTACATTGAAAAAATGTAGGTTTTGCTCTGGCACATATAAAGATAATATATCACATACTTTAAGCCAATACCACATCACACATTTGCCCATTTTGAAAGCTAGAGACAATCAACATAGCAGCAAAAAAATAAAAGCTTGAAAGAACACAGATCTTTGTTTGGTAGTCAGCAACAGTATTTCCATTAGAAAGGGCAAGGCATCAAGGAAATCAAATGTCTTGCCTATGAAACAGAACGTCAAGTGTCTGAAGTATGGTCAAAATCAAGA
The DNA here is from genome assembly GCA_013399135.1 of Heliornis fulica. Lineage (NCBI taxonomy): Eukaryota > Metazoa > Chordata > Aves > Gruiformes > Heliornithidae > Heliornis > Heliornis fulica. The sequence goes on along the minus strand of VXBZ01007600.1, from coordinate 73,561 downwards.
AAATTGCTATGTAGAAAAAACATTTCTTCAGCTGACATACCTATGTGCTTTCAAATTATATTGACCTACTTTTCTCGCAAAAAAAGACACAGCTGTTTGTGCAAAGTTAAGGCCCTCAAGAGAACATCTGGCCTCATGAAATCTTGTAATAAATATCCTCTACATTTTTATGTTAATTGCTGAATCAGTATTTCCAGGATTGCCTTTTGGAATGTGACTGGTTTTAACTAAATACTATCTTTTTTACTATTTTTCCTTTAATATTATATTTTTCATTACACTAAAAGTTTGGTCTAAATAGGTAGAAAATCAGGCATAGTGTTAGAATTAGATCTGAAATTAGATTTACTGTTGAAATTTGTTTGGCAGGGAAACTATTTCAAGAAAACTAATATCTGAGTATACACAGAAGGATTTTTCAGGCCTTACTCCATCCTAATCCTTCTTTCCTTCTGTTTGTCTCCTTCATTTTACTGCATTGCCCTGCTCATAGCATCTCTTACTCACAGTGTACACTCGCACAGATGCTTACATCCATTTGGAGATGCATTTTTTCCCTTTTGAATCTTTAGAGAAGGAAACTGCTATGTAAGAATTATAACTTTTAATTAGTGATCTCAGATTGGCAGCGTATAGAAAAACTATTAAAGCAGAGGAAATAGGATGATTTGAAGAAACCTTCTCAGCAGTTCCTTACACAGGTGATCTGTGATGTAGACAAGACAGAAAGAGCAGTCATCCTGGCTACACTGGTAGTGCTCAACACAGAATAAAGGGCTAAGTCTTATAGCTTAAGAGATGAAGAGTAAATGACACGTGCTACACAGGGTTAGGCTCCTCTGGGCAGGCAAGTTACATTCCTCTGACCACCCTCTTCTGCCCTCGGTTTCCTCTGAGCCCTGTGACTGTACAATATAGGATGTAGGGTTTTTCAGTTCAAAGTGTGAAAAATAACATGAAGAGGGATGTTTTTAATGCATGAAATAGGTTGTATACATTGCATACCTTGGGCTATACTTTCACTGTGGAGACTTCTGGGAGACTATTAGAAGATTTTGCAAGCTGGGGGGAACTTTATTGCCTACTAATCACTAACGAGTGTGCTTCATTAAAGATACCATAAAAAAATGAAAGGTAAGGACTAGTGAGCAAGGATTGTGCTTCCCTGCCTTCTACTTCCAAATACTTGTACCTGTTCCTATACTGTCTGTAAGTACTTGCAGTGACAGGATAGTGTGGTGGCCTGCCTTCAGGAATTTTGAATGGCTTCTCTTTTCTTTGCTGGGGTGGCTAGTGCCCATGAATCCTTCAATGCAGACTTCTGATGCAATCCATTTCTTCAACAGTTCTTACTGCTGAGTAATTTTACTAGCTGAACAACCTGACACCAAAAAGATTAAAGATCATTTGCAATCTAGATTTTTTTTATTAAAATTGTTATGCATACAAGGGTCCTTGAGTTTTATAAAATGAAAATTAATGTTAAATATCTAGGCAGTATAATATTGAAATCCCTACATTAAATTACTACACAGACAAAAATAAAAGAAGAAATTGCAACAAAGTATGAGATATAGTGCACAATTTTTCTATCTTGTTAAATAAACTAGAAAGTGTTCATTGTAGGAATCATCTCTGGATATACATGCATGTGTCTTAAGACTAGATCACCAAAATATTTTTATTCTCTTATGTACGACAAGATCATTTGTGTACTTCAAGGAAACTGAGCATTAACAGTTGAGCAACTTGGAATTAATAGTTTCAGATATAATAAAATTAATCTTTTAAGTAGTCTAAAATTTACTGGAGTGTTCTTATATAATTTGTGAGCTTAATTTATAATCGGTTTTGAGAATTATAGTACTGGAATGAATGACAACAAAAGCATTTTAGAATTCTTTACAATCTAAAATTTTAAATATAAGTAGAGAAGCTTCAATGACCTATAACTTTAGACTATAAACTTAACATGAGAGATATATAAAAATGTTGATATTACAGAATCAGAGAATTACAGAATATTAGGAGCTGGAAGAGACCTCAAAAGACCATTCAATCCAATCCCCCTGCCCAAGCAGGATCATCTAGAGTAGATCACATAGGAACATGTCCAGATTGGTCTTGAGTGTCTCCAGAGAAGGAGACTCCACAACCTCTCTGGGCAGCCTGTTCCAGTAAAAAATTCCTCCTTATATTAAGATGGAACTTTCTATGTTCCAGTTTGGAACCATTTCCCCTTGTCTTATCACTGGTCATCACTGAGAAGAGCCTGGCTCCATCCTCCTGACACTCACCCTTTATATATTTATAAACGTTACTGAGGTCACCCCTCAGTTTCCTCTTCTCCAAGCTGAAGAGACCCAGTTCCCTCAGCCTTTTCTCATAAGGAAGGTGTTCCACTCCCTTAATCATCTTTCATCATATTCATCTTTCTTTTTTCTTAAAAGCCCAGATGTATTTAGGTATAGCTTCATTTGACAATATTCTGTATTCTGCTTTTATTTTGTTTTTTCTAATCGATAGATAGAAGAGTTTATTTTTTTTCCTTACTTGTGAGACAACTTGAAAAAAGATATTTCACCAGCTTTCTTGAGCAGTCTTGGTCTTTTGTGACAGCCTTTCAAGTCTTATCTTGACTGAAGCTCACTCTATGTATTTCACCCATGGGAGCATGTATGGAGATACTTAGAGAACTGGATCTTTCCTGTTTATTTCAGGCCACATTTAATGTAATTTATTTTCATCTGTACATCAATGGTATGAAGTGGGGAAAAGAAAAGTGTGGGTTTATGAGGAAAAAAAGAAAAAGCCAACAACACCTAAAAGAAACACATCTGAGGAAGTTAAACTGGATGAATGCTTAGATCTTTGGCTGTGCTCAAGGTTATGCTTGTTCTAAGGAATGTATTCAAGGCTGAAAGGTATCTTGCTGCTGACTTTGATTCATCTCCTTTGTTCTTACATTTGTAGGTGTGCAAGTTACCTTTGAGCTCTCCACACCATTGCAACACTGAATATTAAAGCACAAGGAAAGAAAAGTTAGAAGTTCGTGGAACTACCATGAAAGATATTATTCCTTTTCTCTACAGGTGACACTCCTGAGACAGTAATTTTTATATCATATCTATCATATCCACCTCTTTGTATGAGGATATTTGCATTAATTACTTGCTCATGAGTTTAATTTATATCAGTTTATATACTGCTATGAGTTGCTAAACACTTTTCAACTTTAATCAGAGATTTGAAAGAAATGCACTGATCTGGCAAACCAAGTTACAAAATTTCTCAATTCAAGAAAAAAAAAAAAATCACAACAGTGCTTCTCCTAAAGACACTTCCCAAAAATATGCTACAGTTCTAATAGAACTCTTGCTTTGGAGCAAAAAGATATTCAGAACTCAAAACTATAAAATTTGTTAGAAATTAATTGTATCTGTGTGTTTTCTATTTGCAAGTTGCCTGCCAGAAGCAAATAACATGTAGAGAATCTTTTGATACCAATTCTTATTGTCTAGGTGAAACCACAATCATCTTTAACCTATAGCAGTATTATCAAAATCAAATAAAACAAAGATTTTTTTGTGTCACACTTAAAAATAGGTAGGGCTTTTAATCTAAATTTATCTCACAAGATAAAAACCATAAAATTATTAGTTTATAAAAAACTTGAGCCTTATGGTCTATCCAGATGTGTAAACTGAGTTAATTTCAAATGTCTCTGTCTTATCATTCAGTTAGAAAAAATAACAAGCACAGAAAATTTTCATCTTTCATTTAATAATATAAGTAGAATCTGGTAGCATTCATGTCTAATTTTTTTTTATTTGATGTCTAAATATATATTGGTGCAGTAAAACTTGCCAATTTAGACTTCACAGAATTGTAGGAGTTGGACTCAATGATCTCTGACCTCCAGAGATCATCGAGTCCAACCCCTATCCCAAAGAAGGTTCCCTAGAGGAAGTTGCACAAGTAGGCATCCAGACAGGTCTTGAATGTCTCCAGAGAAGGAGACTTCAACACCCCCTGGGCAGCCTGTTCCAGGGCTCCCTCACCCTCACTGTGAAGGAGTTCTTTCTCACAATAGTGAGGAACCTCCTGTGGTCCAACTTGTGACTGTTGCCCATTATCCTGTCCCCACAGGCCACTGAGAAGACGTTGGCTATCTCCCTTTGTCTCCAACACTTCAGATATTTATAAACATTGAAGAGATCCCTTCTCAGTCTTCTTTTCTTAGGGCTGAACAGCCTCAGATCACTCCACCTTTCCTCATAGGGGAGATGCTCCAGGCCCTTAATCATCTTTGTGGCCTCCTCTGGACTCTCTCCAGGAGATCCCTGTCTGTTTTGTACCATGGAGCCCAGAACTGGAGACAGGACTCCAGGTGAGGCCTGACCAGAGCAGAGTAGAGGGGGAGGATCACCTCCTTCGACCTGCTGGCTATGCTCCTCTTAATGCACCCCAGGATCCCATTGGCCTTCTTGGCCACCAGGGCAAACTGCTGGCTCATGGCCAATCTTTTTTGAAGTTGATATTCATATTTCTAAGTTTAAGAACATAGGTTTAATGTTTTAACTCTAAAAAATGTGCAGTAAATGGGAATAGTTACTCATAACCTTGTTGCCTAGTTCATATGTCTGTGCTATAGACAGTACTGCTTGTCCTGATATTAAAGGCATAAATTCCAGATGTTATACAGGATACACTTCTGTATGCAGTTCCAGGAGCTGTTTTTCAGCATTCAAGGCTAACAGTCACATGGATATTATGCAGCAGATTCAGTCTAGACATTAATAAGTTGAGCAGTCATTATTAGTACGTGTTTATTTTTTCTGTCATTAAAATATGTGATGTGCTACAGGGATCAACTTTTGCAATGCCAAGTATTTAAACTGAATTATTACCTTACAGAATTTTTAGCAAAAGGACATAAAATTAAAAGTTTCCCTAAGTTCACATAGGATAATTTTAAATTATTATTATTATTATTATTTAAGTTTCTGGTTTTAATGAAGTGCATTACGTTGAATTGATCAATCTAAACATTACTTTCTGCTGTCAGCCTCCCAGCAGTGCTGGTAGCCTGAGTGCTAATTGTGTGCAAGTGTTGAACTCCAGCCAGTTCTGGTTGCAGTCTCATTAGCATATTCATAAGTCACAGCTTCATGCAGGTGCCAGAAAGCTGCAAAATGTTTTGTGACTATTCACTGGCACAATAGTAGGAATACTGAATTACTCTTAAAAAGCTATTCTATGCTATAAAATAAACTCTGTAATACTGTTAAGTAAGCTCAAAGACTCTCAAACACTCACTCTATGAAGAAATGAACAGGATTTTGCCCCTTTTTTATTTTTTTCCTGCCTCTCCTTCTCTGTCTCTCCCATCCCCCACCCCTTCTCTTTGCCCTACAGAGTGGAAAATTCAGATCATGCAGATTAAAAAGAGCGTTTCTTGCTTCATCCCCTTTTGAAAACAGTCTCTGGTTTTCTTAATAGAGGCCAAGGAAGATAGCGTGATAATTACTAGATTAGACATCTACAGACCCTGCTGCATGAGTGATAAACCAGAAGAATGCTTCTTCTAAATGAACTGGAGCAAGCCAGCCCCTCAGCCCCCCTAATTCAAATAAATGCAAAATAAAAGCACACTCTCAACATGCTCCTGCCAATAGCACGATAAAAGGATTGTCTGGATCAGTGTATCTCTTCACTGCAGGTCACTTTTGGCCCTTTCATCAGTAAAATTTTGTCTTTCTGTAATGCAAAGACAATTGGTTCAAATGAAATTATATTTCAAAAGCTTAGTAAAGCAAAATATTTTAGAGGATTTTCCAGCATTGTTAAATACAGATAACAAAGCTCCACTTTATCTTTTAAGCATATGTAGCAGTCTGCTTTTGCAAATAAAAGTGCATCACTTGTAAGGATAAAAAAATTCTTAATCTAGTTAATTTTTCCATTGAACTTGCACAGAATATTTAATCCTTTTGTGCATTATATTAAATTAGAATGCAAATTTTATTTCACCTTAATGGATATTGTTAAATCATCTCTCCTCGTGAGATAGATTAGCTGGACCTCAATGACCTTCACTTAATACAGTCATCTACAATCAAAGCATACACTCAGAAATTTTGTTAGGCAAAGGAGATACCCTAATAACACAACTGTTTAAGAAAAATGCCCTTTTCATCAAAATTTTGTAATGCATACTAATTATTGTCCCTCTCACAGACAGATTTGTATTTGTGAAATGTTTGTTTCTTTTCACAGTATACTACATTATCTTTACAAGTTTAATTGGAGATATATTGATGTGCAAGTTATAAAAAAAGAAAAAAACAACTACATGAAAACTCTTTAAAAAAAAGGAAACTAAAAGGTACTTGCAGAAGCATCTCTATTTTGATGCTACACCATGAAATCATACCTGCATTACTCATAAAGTGTTTGAGCTTTTTATTCAATGCATGAGGAGAAACTGACATTGACTACCCTAGATATCTCCTAGATATTTCTAGTATTTCAGCTAGAAAAGCCTTGGAGGCCCACAGAGCCACACTAATTCCCATCACTAAGCTGGATGTTGCCAGTTGAGTGACAAAATGCATCTTCACTTCAGCCTTGGACTTCTCCTACTGTGTGACAAGAAGGGAGCCCTGAGCACAAGAGCCCCAGGGAGCTGGCTGTGAGCTGACGAAACAACTCACCCAACACAGTCCAATCTTTGACAAGACTTGGGTGTCCTCAGAAAGAAGGGCATCAGGAAGCAGTTTGCAGGCTGCATTATAAGCTGTTTCTTGTCCCCGGTGTGTGCATCACAGATCTTTTACCCCTCAGATTCAAGATCTAGTAGCATTGTGTCCAGAACATTCTCTGATTTAGATTGTCTCTGATTTAGAAGAAGGTGTAGGTCACACCAGATGCTGAACGCTTTTGGATAGATTTGGGTTGCTCAGTTCTGCCAAAAAGGAAGATCTGCAGAGTTATCAAGGCACGAACTGAGACTGATAGCAAAAATTTGAAGCTAAAGCATAAGATCTGAATAATGCTTATGTTCTCATGCCATGGTGAACTAAATTCCAGAATTCCATTTCATATTTAGGACATTAGCTGAGAAATGTGGCTACGACAGGCTATGGGTTTGCCTGGCTTGTGCATCACCCTCAGTACCCTGAAGCCAAGGTAGATTCATCAGTTCATCACCCTGCCTAAGCTATTGCACAGTTCTGCAGGAGCCCTCTGAAAAGGAAGTCATGTTAGATGTGCTGCCGCACAGACATACAACATCTGGACCAGACCTGGAATACGGAGTAATTAAATGTATGGGTAAAGTATGTTTATATTTTTTAATGCCGAATTATATAACTCTTTTCATGATCCATTACTGGGCATGGCCAAGGGCTACAACAAATATCCTGCCCATCTGAACTGTGTGAAGTCTCAGAGTCTAAGAAGCAGCCAGACTATCATGCCTTAAGCAGATATGGTGCCCTAATTTCCATCTCTTGAACTTTCCTCATCTATGTGAGTGTGAAGGTTAAAATTTAATTCAAAAGAAAACCACTTTTTTATGTGTTCCAGTCATGAACTGTGCTGGAATACAACATTTTACTCTGCAGATATGTTTAGAAACAACTAAACTTCTCAGTTTCTCAGTTCTCAGATTTAGCGGGTGTTGTTGCCTCAACAAATTGGAACATGAGATTGAGTATACCAAGCGTTGAGAAGAAACAACAGCAAGTTTTGCTCTCCAAGGAGGATTCCTGGTTAAAGTAAAATATCCCCACCATATCCTAGGGAGTACTATGACTGTAGCTGTTCCCTTTATAGCTAATGGAAAGGAACAGGCACCTCTAGAGAGTCATTAATCTCATCATAAGTTAGAACAGATGAATATCCCTGGAGGACCCTATTTTTCTCCATTAACTATAAAGGGATCCTAAAGTGCCTGGCTCAGATTTTAGATGTGTAACTTTCAGATGTTAAATTACAACCGATTAAGTCAATCACATGTTGTCCCTTAGCAGAATATATTAATTCCCTCCACAACCAGTCAACTCAGTCAACATCCACAAAGAAAAAGCTGGAAAGAGAAAATCATTCCGAAATCTTCCCTGAACCTCCTCACATATTTGTAGCAATTTGTCATCCACAGCATAAAAGCTGGGAGTCACACATATTCTGAGGAAAACTTGACTCCTGCATCTTTTTATCATGCTTGCCTTTATCTCCAGTTTTGGTACACTGATTTATTAGGAAATAAAGTTTCCAAAAAGGCACTCTCTGATACTACATCTAGTGGCTATCATCTGGACAGCATTACACATGTAAGATGTATATGTCACCTATTTTACACATCACTACAAACACCAGATACAGTTTTCAGCTGTACACCAATACCAGTGTCATCACTAGAAACACTGTACTTATGGCAGGTGGCCCTTTCAGTTGTGGTGCATTCATTTTCTGCCTGACACTATAGGTAGAAGTCTGTTGCCTTTTCACTTGCAGCAATTCACAGTTTTGCTGCTATGTTCACAAGATTTCCATTGTCATAAATTGCCTATAATCAAAGGCTGTATGATCTCTCCTGCAGAAATACTCTTTAAAGTTAAAAAAAATACAATAAAACCAAAGTGCACTGATACAGGTTGTTTCTAATGCAAACTTAGCGATAGTAATGTGGTGACCAATTAGATGCTACCTTTTCCTGGTCATTTCTATAATATAAACAATGGAAATTATATTTCCATTTATATAGAGTTCATTCTTTATAGCTGTATATTATTTTTCTTCATAGATATCTTGTAGACTATGAAAATAAAAAAGTTCTGTTCTTCCTTATTGTGAGGATTACACTTTACATGACTAACCAGGCTGAGAAGCTGAGAAGTCAGCTTGGAAAACCAAGCTCTGCAAAAACCACACAGAAAAGAAAAAAAAACCCAACCAACCAAACAACAAAACAAAACAAAACACAAGCACAAACAAAAACTCACCCCAAAAACCTGTATGAAGATGCATATTTTCAGGAACAGAATTTTCATTGTAACTATTGAAAATTAAATTACCAGATCAGCCTTTCTCCTTAAATCTAATACTTAAAACTTCTGAAAATTTATTTCTCCATTGCTAAACAATAAAGTATTCCTTTTTTTTATCATTTGTATGTACAGAAACATTCACACAGAGTGTCTGTCTATCTACCTATACGTGTATGCATATATACAGTAGTTTCTTTAGTTTCGAAAGGCAATTATAGGTCATTTAATGTGAAAATTACATGAAGAAACTCTAATTTACCCATCTGAATTTCTCATCAGCAGTAGGGACCTTTTGTCACAATTATATAGTAGGATATAAAAAATCCATTCAACGCTAGGGAAAGAAAAGAAAATCTACACAAGCATTTTACAGTAATTTCTGAAAACTGAAAAATTACAGAGTATTGTAGGACCTGGCTGCATAAGGTAAAACTGCACCTGGTTAATTCTTGCTAATGTGACTAGAACATAAGCAGAAAAGTACAAAAGCCATGGACCACAGCAAGGCTACAGGAGTAACAAAATGAACAGCTTCTGAAAAATGTCATCAGTGTATTGTGTATAAAATAGAACTGTGTTCTACTTCAGTGTCAGCTATGTATGACTTTTTTCCCTCTGCTATCTTTACTTAACACAGGCAAGGAAATTTCCGTTTATCTGGAGTTTCTTTAAAAAGCAGAAGCTTTTTTTTTTTTTTTTTAATATTATCATAGGGAACTTGTGAGAAAACTAATCTGGAGAGTGCTGGAGTTTATGAGTAAAAAATTCTTGAGACAATACAATTTTGAAAGGTACTGTGTGTACCTTGAGAAAAAGATACAGACAAAAAGTACTTGTCTATTTCACTTTTTTTTTTGGATGGCAGTTTTCATAATAAATGCAGCAGGAAGCTTCTGGAGGGGAGAATAACAACATAGTCTTAGCAATTTAACTGGAACAGCTTAAAAAGATGCCACTACACTCCTCAGCTAGAAGCTACTGTCCTGACATATGTGACCCCAAAATAAACTATATGACTAATTCAAATACATTTCAGTGCAAATTCACAGGGTTATCTTAAATCACTGCTGAATGTCATTTCAGGTTGCTAGTTTTTGGTTTATGTATTAACTGATAAACCAGTCTTTATAATGCAGAATTGCCTTCATAAATTTGGTTGATTGAGGCATTGCAGTGAAGATTTCCTTTTATCTATAAATGTATTCTGTAAATTTAGAGAGTTCCCTCTATGGTCAACAAAGAGAAATAGGTCCCTACTTGATTTGTCATGATTCATGCTCACTGAAGGATTTACTATTTGTGAGAATTTTAAAAGGTAAAAATTCTGTGCTTTAAATTTTGCTAATTAAGAAAAATTAATAAAATGTTGTCTTTAGTACTGAAGAGCATGTCTTCAGCCATACACTCTGGCTTCATGTAACAGGAATAAAACATCTGACTCTGTGGTTAAACTATAATGTTCTTTGTGCTATGAATTCCTGATGCCATATTAAATGCTATGATATAATCAAATCACCTCATTAGGGTCACATAATAAGTGAAAGAGTGATATTCTTTGATGATGCTAAAAAAGTGAAATTAGGTATTTATAAACTTTTTCTGGTCTTAAAGATTTATATACCTGTCATGTTATCTGTCCATTTTGTAAATTATTAACACTGACTGAGCAGAGCAATGTTGTGTCACATATGTCTCTGGTTTTATGTTTTTGTGAAAAATACGTACTCTAGTGTGTATAGGTTCATTCAAACTGATGGAACTCCTGATATGGAGGTCTGAAGAAACTAATTTGCAGGGATGTCTGCAAATTTTGATGACTATAATTTTATTTTTTTTTAATGTTCTCACAGATGCAGGGGAAAAGAAAGTGTTATATAATATATGATTTCTACATCTTGGAGCAGAGAGCATTATGCAACCTATCCAAGGTAGGTATCCCTGTGGGTGTATGTGTATATATACAGTCTGTCTGTCTGACAGGCTAGCTGTGGGTTTTTTTAGAATGTTTTCAACTACAAGTAAACATTACTAGTAAAAATTACACATAAAACAACAACAACATAACAGAAATCTTTCATCTCTTTATAAGAGTTGAGTAGACTTGTGCTGTGAGGAGGATAAGCAGTCATAGGTTCTTGCACTGAAACAATACTTCTCTGGGATCATTTAAAACAACAGGCCCATCATACTTCACTTCATGAAAAGAGTAACAGTGCTTTTGGTACTTTTTCGCCTCAAGAGGTGCCTAAATATCTGTCAACACTTCTGCTAAGTTAACTGCAAAAAAAAAAAAAAAAGATTTTTGAGTGGCTTTGTTCTGTTGTAAAATAGAACTGGTACATGTACAAGCTGTTTAGCTGGCCCTGCCTTTGAAACTGCTGAATTTACACCAGAAAAGGCAGGTGATCAGGAAGGAGAAGCTCAGGCTGCAGAATGAAAAATTTAATAGCTTGTAAGTGCCAAAAGAAGGAAAGAGAAGGTTGAATGAGAAGGAAGAAGGCAGATAACCTCAGCTTTCAAACAGACATTTTGCCTTTCTACTCTCTACTTCCAGACTTAACAGGAAAATCATTTACTATTTTCAGAATTCTGGGTTTGTTCTTAAATTCATATAATTAATTTTAATACAGAAATAATTCTATGTCACAACAATAAAAGAATGCATATAAAAACCCTGTCATTACTTTCACAGATGCATTTACTGTGCCCATTAGTATCACTATCTCAGAAAATCAGGCATTTCCTTGAATATATAAATATGGATTGATGGTGCCTACTTCTAGGCAACTACGTTTAAAAAAATACATTCTTATTACTTGTGACAAGAAGAGACATGAGGCATTCTAGAAGACTGAAGAAACATATATATATATATATACATATATATATAATTCTGTGAAGAAGCAATTTTTTTTAAATTACAAATGTACTTTATGAAAAGCCAGTTTAACACAGCTGCATTAATATATATGCAATACATGTTTAACTCTTATAGCCATCACAGTCAAACATGAATTCCATATTCCTGTACATTCACCCACAAATAGAATTGTGGGTGAATGTACAGTGTACTTTACTCATTTGTGTGGGATGCTTGGGTGTCAGGAATCCCGAGTGATATCTGGGAGTTGCCGCTCCGTGGTCCTAACAACAAGGCAAAGTAAAGATCCCCGGTAAGTCTTTTGCTGTCAATGGCAACATACTGCAAGTTACACAAAAATTCGAAGAAAACTGAGCAGAACTAAGAAACTTAGGTAGAAAACTTTTCCAGAACCTACTGAGCTAATTTCAAGAATATACTGTTGAATAACTAGGGATCTTGCAAAAACTACCAAGTATATTGGCTTAGGATTTTATATATACATATATGGGTACATAAGTCTGTGAACACATCTACATATTTAAAAAATAATGTAATTAAAAGGGAAGGTGTGAGATGTCACTTTCAATATATCAGGCCCAAAATCACTTTTGATAATGCTAAATTCATGCATTGCCAAGAAACATTTGGGTATGAATTTAGGAAGGAATCATAAGAAACGTCTCCAACTAGAGAAAGATAAGTAAATAAATATTATTTATCAATATACAGTTAAGATATAGCACAATACTCACATCTCAATAAAGTATCTCAAGACAAATGGTAAATATTATGTTCTCCCTTTCCTCTGCATGTTACTCTCACAGTGAAATCAGTGAGAAATATATTTAGAATATCTATAGGGCGCAATTAACAAAACACTTTGATTACAAAGAACTTATGCATCATTAAAACATGCATGCTTTCTCTTTACATAAAATTACTTAAAACACAAGAATTAAAATGCTAATTTTTGCTGGAGCAAAAAAGTAAATGCTTTCACCGATTTCACTCATAGTAATGTGGAATGATTTTAATTCACAACACATGTATTATAATGACTTATTATATAGGGGAAATAGAGCCATAGATCCATGTGTCTTGTTTGCTGAAGGCATTTTTATGGATGAATACAGTTCTAGATTTTTCAAGGTGAGCTCAAATCCAGAAGAAGACTTTGAAAGTTTCACTTTGGATATTATCTTTTAGAGAAAACCATAGAATGTATATGAATCCCCAGAAAATATGCCTAATGTATTATAAAACAGGTCTTATGGTTACATTTGTAGGTGTAAGACTCAAAGGTGAACAGAACCTGCCTGATAAATAAAATCATTATTTTAGATCCCTATATTGGAAATTAATACATACACATGCATAGACCAAAAAAAAAAAAAAGTGATACAGAAAGTTCTCACGTTCAGAAGCTATCCACCCTAAAATGTTCTTACTTTACATTACAATGTGTCCTATTTATTTAGCATAGTAAATCAATAGGTGTATATAATGCACCATAGATTATTGAATTGGTCCATAGGAGTTGTCTTATTTGTCAGCTGTGAAACAAAAATTTAAATCAGAATAAAGACATCATTTTCATTGAAACACATAGATGATGATGCCTAGCAAGCAGCAGTCTTCATTGCTGTTTCCTCTTCTCTGTGTTGCTATTTAATACAGTGATGTAATACACTTTGGATAAAACAAGACTGCAAAAACTGGGAGTAGTAACTAGAAAACTCATTTTTTTTTACACACAGACTCGCATGCTCCAGAACAGTTTCTTCATGATTAATCTCCATGAAACTTGATCAAGTTCTCAGTTTCTTATGAAGTGATCAATGTATAATAAAATGGAAAACTTTCCTGTTCAAAGTATGAGATATGAGCTTGAACGCCACCTGAAATTAGCAGTAAATCTAGATTTCTGGATTTCTGAGGTAAAATCTCTTAACCACTCCTCCTCCCTCTTCCCTCTCCCCCCCAAAAAAATAAAATTCAGGTACATTAGGTACTTTCAAATGTATTCTGTACCATATTTTGAAAAGCGACGATTGTGTGCATTTAATTTTCTGTTCAGAGTAGAGACTCCCATAAACAGGCAAAAGTGTTAAATGTGCTGCTTGGAGTCAAATACCAGATTTCAGAGACAGCACTTCAGGCTTATGTTAACAGTTTGAATGCTAACTTCATCCCTTTCAGGAACATCTACATCCTAGACAAACAAATTCTAGGCAGAGAGATGCTTTGCTAGGTGCATTGCTTTATCTCAGTACCAGAAAAACTCCAATATATTATGAAGTTCATTTATTGTTCCTATATTACAGAAGATATTGCCAACTACTGTCTTCTATTTCCATAGATATTTATGTTATGTATCTAAATCAGCTATCCAAATGAGCATTTTCTAAAATTGCATTAAAAAATAAAAGATTTTTAAAAAGAAATTATTCTGCATTCTTCTAAATTTCAGAAACAACAATATTTTTATACTTATTTTTCCTTCCTTTAAGAGGGAACTGGAATTATTATTTAGTGGCAATTTACATGTAACACATCATCTTATCCAAGGAAAGTTTATTGTAGTGTATAATATAGATGCTTACAGTAGGGAAGAGAATTTTATAGTACAAAACTATAAGCTATAGGTTCTGTAAATTCTAGTTTATTTATCTTTTGAAAATTTCAAAAATATCTTCAAAATTTCTCTATGTATATAATTGCTTCTATGCAGGTATTGGTGCTTCTTAGTTTTATTTTGTTTTGTTTTGTTTTTTCCTGGTTAGTATCACCCCCCAAAATAAGTTTATTTGTACATTAATTTATCCATATTTATCAACAAGCTAAGGTTTTACAAAAAAGAAAATGTGCATAGCTGTATATGGAAATCATTTCAAAATGCATAAAATAATCAAATCCAAATTAATAAGAAGACTACTTGCCTAGAACAATTAGCACAATAAAAAATATTTTTTGACAGAATAATTCAATCACAAGTAAGAACTATAAAATTAAAAGTATGTAATACTATTAATTATGAGCAAGTAACAAACAGGTTTCAAATCCACAGTTATGTGAGAGAAAATATGCATGCATTTAACATCACTTGGATAACACTGGTATAAATAGTAAATAAAATACACTGAAAACAGACAAAAAGCATACTCTTTATACTGCTCAAATAATTCAAAACATAATTTATTGGCCAACAATATCAATTAATCTGAGCATCTACTTCGGTAGTATGTAGTATACTTTTCACGTACAAAATACATTTACAGTCTTGCTAGTCACTATTTTTTTCTCTATCTCTACCATTTAAGGATCTCGTTCGTTTTTCATCGCAGTGATGGGAGTCTTCAGACTGGGTGCAATGTATTCTGCAATAGTTCGGTAGCTATAAAGACACATTTGGTTTGGGAATCGGTTCTGTACATAATATACATACAATCTGTACATATGTATAGTAGACCTGATAATATATCTATTGTAAACATTGGAAAGACTGTTATTAACACCAATGGCTTTTGATGTAGCATTTTATGTATATGGTGTCAGAAAGCATACCAAATTCAGATGTTCCAATTCTGGTATTTCTCATACCAGAAAAATTCTTTGCTGCCCTTGCCCCCATGCAGTGCAGAGCAGAACAGACTCATACTGCTTCTTTGACTCTGTTATACACATGCTATAAATATTATGTATGGGCTGGAGAAGGTTGACAGATAATCCTGGTGTTTGTTACTTTGACAACATAGAGAGATACACTCATTATCCACAGCAAAAGCTCCTTCTCACACATCTAGCACGTCTGCCTAATTACACAGGGTGAATGATGTAAATGTAACCTGCCAGTACACATCAGAAGACATTTGTACCTGATGTCACAAACATGCACTTTCTCCTGTAATGTCTTCTATCCAGTATATTGAAGAGTAGAGATTATGCAAGGCCAAAGCAGATGAAGAACCAAAATTCACCTGTTATCTATCCCTCTATTTATTATTGAATGTGCCAGGTAGAACTTTTAACCCTTACATTTGAAAGTGGTGCCCAAATTATTTTGTTTCCTGACTTTAAAAAAAAAAAGTGGTTTAGCAAAGCCTTCAGAAACGTGTTTGAAAATGAACATGTTCATACTGACAATACTTACGGCGTTTGTTAATGAAGCATTCTTTCTGATTTTGATGAAATGTATTTGTGTATTGCATTGGTGCTCTGAGGAAAAACAACCCAAACCTCAGACCCTCAGAAATTAGGGGCAAAACATTAGTTAAACATACAGTTTTTCTATTGATACAGGACATCAGACACCTTCCTATCACTAGGTCTTTTCTGCAGTCATTTGAAGCAAGCAAAGATTCCCCTCAGTCCTGACTCTGCAGTAGGTTGACCAAAATAGCGGGTAAAGCTCTTTGTTCTGGAAGCCAATTAAGAGTAAAATAATTTCTGCAGCAGTAAACTGTAATGAGATGACTTGGACACGTGTTTCTTTTCTCCTACAAAGTATTGATCCAAATTCTTTTGAGATTTGTTAACATCTGCTCTCTCTTCCATGTTTAAGTACAAGTTATGGTTCTGCACAGAAACAGAAAAACAGGTGTCCTCAGCAGACCACTTTGTTCTCCTCAAATTCCTAACAATGTGAGACCCTCGGGCACTTTATCACTTCTGTATAGTCTCTGTTCACATTTTAACAACAAAAAGAACATGCATGTACAGCCCTATAAATATGTCTCACTAAGCTTATGAAGCACTTTTATTTTAACACTGCTGCTATTCTGAACACTTGAAAACTACCTTTTTATAAATACAATGTATGTATTTTTACATATATTCTACTTTTTCCTTCTTTCTCTTTTGAACTCTTCAATTTCATCACATAGTCCTAAAATCTTTGAGGCAACTCTTTTGCATTTGGTACAATACTAGTCTCCTAATAATAATGCAGTCGCACAATAATCAAGTACTTTACATGTTTTCATCAGGTATAACACTGTTCTTATATATTCACCTTTTTCATACTCAAACAACTGTATTTGCCTAAATAGACTCTTTAAAATGTTATCTTTACAACGTAACAACCCGTCCCTGACTCCAACCAAGATGTACAGTATCTACCTTCTTCTAGCATGAACCAAATTCTGATAACTTTTTTATATAATTATACTAATTTTCTTGGAAAGAAGAGTTTCTAGAGGTGTACATGTGCTGAAGGACCCCTCCTCTTTCCACAAGCAGCTCAAAGCTCATGGATGCATCCTCATGTTAGGAACCTAGGTAAAGAAGGAGATAAAAGAACTTTTGCCTTACATCTGTTGAACTAGGTCTTTTGAGCTGAAATTCAGCTTTCAAATTAAACAAATTCAAATATTACCATACAGATGGCTACAGATTAACGAGGTGCCTAATATCTCCCAGACAACACATATCTAGGTGTGCTTTGGCTGCCCACCAGCAGGTATCCCACAACACTACCTAGCTGTGGATAACTAAACATTTCTGCCTCTTAATCAAGAAAGAAAGTCTGATCTTTTCCATATCATGAAGGTAACCATGCTAGAAGACATTTTTTCCTTTCTCTTGGCCCAACATTTTATTCACTACAGAACAAAGTATGTTTAGATTAATATTGCTAAATTGGCTAAGGTTTGAAAATACGCTAGTAGGAACACTGGAAAAATAATAAGGAAAATGCTACAAAAATTCAAGGAACAGAAAATACTCAAGGTGAAGTAAGAAAGCAAGTAAAGCCTCAGGTGAAATTTGCATAATTACTTGAAATGGTTAGTCAAGACTTTCACTAAAGAGAATTATTTTTGCATAGGCCCCAGTCAATGAGAATCAATTGCTGGTCACTAATTTGCATATCTGAATTATCACAGTTTTTAAAAATGGAAAGCACATACGCAGCACATTCATGTCTGAACACTTTATAATGGTTAATTTTTTAAGTGCTTTACTCAAAATTTGACTTTTCTGAGGAACACTAAAGAGGTTCCTTTGAGGGCAGTTTATTTCTTCTATTTAACATACCTTCTCAGTTTTACATGTCTACAAACCAAATTTAAACTGCGTTTGTTTATCAGCTCCATTGTATTAGTAAAAATCCATACACTAAGCCTCAGTGAAAACCTGTGCAAGTTTAGGAGACTGAAGAAAAACAGAGAAGATTTAAAAAAAAAATACTATACAAATATTTTTCTTCTTTTTTTTTTGACAAATTGTGGGTTCACATCTCCTTGGGTTATCTTGCTTCTTACTGCATAACCATTTCACCACCAGAATGAGTGGAATATCCCAAGTTTGTGGAAAATGTAACCGCATGAAATTTCACAACCTTTCCTTCTAACAGTCACATATGACCAGCTGTCATATTGAACCAAAGTTTACTCATTTTCCTATGTTAGGGATTAGGCTTATGGGTAAGTGTTGTAAATACATTGAAAGTTGTAAATAGCACATTACTGTCATTGGCCAGGAACATGCACCAGCTGATAGAAGGTAAAAGCTTCATTTTGATGGAATATCTGAAATATGGATTAAAAAATTCAAGGGAGAATATGAGAACAAGCCCTAGGAAAAAAAAAATCAGCTAAGCATAGCAAGGACTCATCAAATTAAAAAATCACTCTGAAAGTGAATATGGTACAAAAACGAAACTGATGTTTTTGAATAGATTAAAAAATATATCTTTAATATACTTTAATTACCTGTTTCTATTTCCGGAACTTGGCATAATCATAGAATCATAGAATCATAGAATCATAGAATTGTTAAGGTTGGAAGAGACCGTTAAGATCATCCAGTCCAACCATTAACCAACCGCCACCAAGTCCACCACTAGACCATGTCCTCAAGCACTGCATCTACTCGTCTTTTAAATACCTCCAGGGATGGACACTCAACCACTTCCCTGGGCAACCTGTTTCAGTGCTTGATGACTCTTTCAGTAAAGAAGTTTTTCCTAATATCCAACCTAAATTTTCCCTGGCGCAGCTTGAGGCCTGCTGAATAGAAAAACATACAAGCTTCAACTAGCTGGAGAAACACTGGGATATCAGTAGATACCAATATTTATTCAACATATTTCAAGTTTCTCTTGTGAATGAAGCAAGTTAATTACATTTACAAAATAGTATGGGCAGTAAAAGAACAAATGATGGTATCTGGAAAGATTGTAAGCTTCAGATGACACATTTACTGCAAGTGTATAAACACTGCTAGTCAATCATGTCAAAGTAAACCTATTCATGCTGATGTATTAGCATATAGAATTTGCAGAGTATTAAAAAAAGTTTCAACTTAGAAAAATGCATGACAAATAAACTCTAAGTCATCTGATAAATTACTAACTTATACCACTGTTTCATGGTGTAAGTGTCCAGGCAACAAAAACGTTAGGGCAAATGTTCTGAGGTAAGTATTATTGAATAATATATTGGATACAAAATGGAATTAAATTGCAAATAGACTCAATGATTTATCTACTAGAAAGGGTTAATAATTAGTATTTAAGCATAAAAACAGAGCATCCTGACAATTGAAAATATATCTGTAAACCTTTTCCCTCTGACATTTTGATGTTTAGAAGGTTGTGGAAAATAATGAAAGCACAACATATTAATTATTTGCTACATACCAATAGAGTAGCAAAAAAATATATGGAGTGAAAAAAAACCCAATATTTTCACACAATTGCTGTTTCAACAATTGATCTGAAAATAGATTGGCTTGTTGAAGTACGTTCATCTGAATCTTTTTCATTTCTAAAAAATTTTAAACCCCACTCCTCACCCCCAAAAAGCCCATTTCATTCCTTGACAAAAAAAAAACCTACTTTTTGAATATTCTTCTTGCATGGTAGAAAAACAGTAAGTGAATCATTACTTGAGGGTCTTCCTAGCAGAAATAGTTTTTAGTCATAGAAAAAGTACCTTAATTGCTTATTAAAGAACTCAAATGTAAATATAAACCAAAATATTTTTTTAAATATTTTAATGTGCTATAGTTTTTAGATAAAAAAAAGATTTGAGAAAAGCTCTGCATGTGTTTTTCTGGAAATTTCAGCTACCTACCTGTAAAAAAAAAAAAAAAAGGAGTAGTGTGCCAACACAGATGAACATACATAACTTACAGAAATAATCATAAGCCAATTCAGTAATAAATATTAGCCAAATACTTGCATTTGTTCATTTTGCTGTGTTTTCAGCAGTACAGTTACCAGGAACATGAAGAAAGTGCCAGAAGGGCAGGACTACCTTTTTCCTCTTTTTAGAACTTAACTTCTCATTAAAATACTGAGGGAACTCACTTCATTCTCTTGACAAGTTTTTCTGCCTAACAAAAAATTATGATTACCTGTATCAATCAAGAGTTCATGGCTGTGAGTTTAGGGTTTTGTATGGGGTTTTTTGCTTCTTTCCTCAGTATTGAAGGCAGTCAAATAAGGCACTTGCCTTTAAAAAAAACCCTCATAGATAGAAGTTTTTGGTTACACTGGGGGATTAAAACCCATGTTCTGCCTTCATGACATTTATTGCAAGATCAAGGTATTAACTTGTAGATAAGTGTAGGAGAATGCACATCAGCATGCTGAGTCCCTGTGCTAAAAACTACTGAAATGGTTTTCACTGAGGATGTGAAGCATATTTTATTTTTATTAAGATAATAAAAAGGATTAGTCACATTACAGATTAATTGCCAGCACAATTTATAATCCGTATTATAAAATGAAGCTGTTCGGTTAGCTGAATTCAGAAATCCATCTGAAAATGTAATCTTCCCTTATGTTTGCAGGTCTGTAAAATAAAAAATAATGTCTTTTCTGTGTTAAAAAAAATGCTTAGCAGTGAGACATATGCCATACTTCAGCCTGGAGAAAAGATTTTTGGGACAAACATTCTGAATTAAAATGAAAAATCTGTCTGTTTACTTGAGACAGTAAAATCACCATTATTTTGTGGAACTCTCAAAAGGAATGTCAAGTATTAAGAAATTCTATGTATTAACTTATCCAAACTCTAGCAATATCAACTTTTTTAAAAGTATCTCGCTGTTTCACATATACAAACTATTAAGTTAAATAATTGTGTCCAGTAAAGGTGAAATCCTGGAATCCTGCACTTTCTTTAACTTGTTCTTTCATTTATTCAAAAACCAAACAGGAAAACTGGTTTAAATATTTAGAAATATCAACATGGATATTTTTCCTGATATACCACCATTCCACCCCTTTAGTGTCCATGAAGAAGTGCCAGCATCTCCTTTACAAGCTAACACGGCATATTGGAATATACCAGCACGTTGCATTGAGTAATGTCTAGTGAACAGCAATAAGGCAGTAGACAAACCCCACGGCACCTAGTGGTGTCCAAAAGATAAAGACAGGCAGAAAGACTGGTACAATTATTGTAAACTCAGTTCTCTGGAACAAGTTTGACAGAGTCTGTAGAAACTTTGTTCCATGTATAACCTCAGTGAATTAATGAGAACCTTATTCTGCCTTCTGTATAAGTGCTTCCTGGTTTCTTGTACTACAAATCTTACCTATTTTGTAAAAAGTCTTCCAAAAACCTATTACCTTGTTTTCATTCTCAGATATAAACATATAATCAAGCCAGAATTCTCTATATTAAATTAAAATTTTCTGCATGAAAACTAAAAGTTCCTTTTTAATGATCTATCTATTTATTTATTTATTTTAGCCTGTGGAAATATACTGATTATCTCTCCAAGCGTCTGTAGCTGCCTATCTTCTGATCTCTGGTTTCTGTGATTTAATAAGGCATGTTACAGACAGAATGCATACATAATATTTCTACTTTTCAATATTTTAATCTTTAGTACTGAGCAACAATCCCTCATTAATTATGGCTAATTAGTTAATATACCAACTACTATTATTTCAGAATTTCTAATACTAATACATAGTTTTTCTGGTTGGAATATTCATTAGACAACAAAAATACTGTTATGATCTTTCTTTCCTATCATGTGAGATAGTAATTTCTTTATATGACAAAAATTGGGAATTACATGGAATTAAATATTTTTTCCAACTTTCAAAGTAGAAAGAGAAGTAGGTGTTTAGGTCTCAAGAGCAACATTCACAGGTGAGCTTACTTCGTCTGAACACCTTGGAAGTCAGAGGCATAGGGAGCTAGGCCTGTCTTTACCCTCTTTTCCCTGAACTCTTCCATGGTAAAGGTAACAAGGTTCTTTGTGATTGTTTCATGAGCCCACACACAACAGTATATGCTATATTTTATCCATATTCCCCTTCACGCTCGTCGGTCTGTCATATCTCGTGATCACACAGAATCACAGAATATTAGCAGCTGGAAGAGACCTCGAAAGATCTCTAAGTCCAATCCCCTTGCCTGAGCAGAATCATCTAGAGTAGATCACTTAGGAACGTGTCCAGATTGGTCTTGAATGTCTCCAGAGGAGACTCCACAACCTCTCTGGGCAGCCTGTTCCAGTAATCCATCACCCTCACAGTGAAAATATTTCTCTTTATATTAAGATGGAACTTTCTATGTTACAGTTTGGAACCATTTCCCCTTTCCCCCCTCACTGGCCACCAATGAGAAGAGCCTGGATCCATCCTCCCGACACTCACCCTTTATATATTTATAAACGTTAATGAGATCACCCCTCAGTCTCCTCTTCTCCAAGTTGAAGAGACCCAGCTCCCTCAGCCTGTCCTCATAAGGAAGATGTTCTACTCACTTAATCATCTTAGTTGCCCTGCACAGGACTCTCTAAGGGAGTTGCATGTCCCTCTGGAACTGAGGGGGCCAGAACTGATAATCGGGAATGAATGAGAGAGAGAGAGAATTTTGCCTGACTGTAATTTCATTGTTTCTCAACAGGACCACTTTCATTCACTTCTTTAGGAAACATCTACACTGTACAATATGAAATACCTCACGGTGTGCAGCTTATGTCCTTGTGAAAGGATTCAGAATAAACACAGAACCTGGTTTTCAGGAGTTCGGCATGAACGGTATTAGGTGTAATACTGAAATTTAAATGGATTTTTTTTTCTATTTGAGTTGTTTCTGCACACTTTGAAAAGAAGTATTATTAAAAATATTTTCTCTTTGCCATTCTTATACATACTTTTAAATCTATCCCAAACCAGGGTATAAAAATATTAAGAACTGTTGTGTACATTACAAACACACATGAAAAAATATTTAAGGTGTAGGTTGTATTGTACTGAAATATGCCAAATTGGGCTAATAAATGAAAAGGGTGTGAAAATAAAAGCATAGAAGTACTTCAACTGAATAAAGAAAAGACATCAGTCTGAAAAAAATATTTGGTATAATAACTCACTGTTACTATTAAACAAGGCAAGAGTTCCTGCAGTCAGAGAAAAATACAATAAATTACAAATTCTATAGAAGTAACACTGGAAGTTAAACTCCAGATCTCTAATATCTAAGTGCTTAATCTTTCACTTTTAGATGTGTATTTATGAGTGGACACTAATATTCAAAAGAATTATATCCCTATACATACAAGTTTCATTGAGGATAAAAGAAGCTGGCATTTCAAAAATATTTTTTTAAATTTTGTTTATAATTGTTTAATTAAAGAGAAAATTCTAAGCTTTTAAATAGTACATTGCATGGATTCATCCAGGTTAATGTTAGGCACTTCTGCTTACTTATGATCTCACTAAAATCAGCCTTTGGCAATGCCTCTCTTTCTCTCTCTTGACCATGGAATTAGCTATAACTAGTTTGATTCTTTGATAGGTGCCATGATTTGTTTGATATCAATCTAGACCAAGGGTTTAAAAAGATTAGCTAATACAAACTATGCTTCACTTACACTAATCCCTTAAAATAAATTTTAAAATTACATACACTTATAGCACAAATGTTTTCTTTTGTTAGTCTGTATGTTCATAAAGGAATAATTTTAGCATTTTTGAGATCTCACTCCTTTGCTTTGGTTGTAGAACCGTAAGTAATTTGCTTTAATTAATGCTATTTGGCTTTTACATTTTTGCAAAGACTTACCTTGATAGTTTAACAGAGTCAAAGCTTTCAAAGTAAACCTCCTGTTCTACAGTAAGTTACAAGACACAAAAGAAGGTACTTGAAATTCATGCATAATTTACGTTACATGAGGTGAAAAGAGAATTCCTGTCTGCAGTTTAGCCACAAATAAAAGCTTAATTCATGAGAAAGAGTAAAAGAATAAGAAGCCATGTAAGTTTTGATAAGATAAAGAAAAGTTCTGAGTCGGAATCTTAGAATCATAGAGTCATAGAATAGGATGGTTTTGGTCAGAAGGGATGTTTAAAGATCATTACTCCAACTGCCCTGCCATGGTAAGGGACATCTTTCATGAGGTTTGTATGAGCCCATTCCTCAAGGTCTCTCTGCATCCCTTCCCTCAAGAGTATGAACTGCACCATTTAGCTAGATGTCATCTACAAACTTACTGAGGGTGCACTCAATTCCACTGTCTATGACATTACTGCAGATAGTAAATAGTATTGATCACAGTATGGACCCTTGAGGTATATCACGTTTACTGGTCACCAATTAGACATTGAGCCTTTGGCTGTAACTCTTTGGACGTAGCTACACAGCCCTCTATTTAACAGCACAACTGTCCAACCCACACCTCTCCAATTTAGCATCCAGGATATTATGAAGGATCATATCAAAAGCTTTACAGAGTCCAGGCAGATGACAACAGTAGTTCTTTCCTGTTCACTGATGCAGTCCCTCCATCATAAAAGGCCATGAGGTTGATCAGGTGTGATTTGCCCTTGACAAAGTCATGCTGGCTGTCTCTAATCACCTTCCTGTCTTCTATACATTTCAACATACCTTCCAGGGGGATATGCTTCATGATCTTTGCAGGCAGAGAGACAAAGCTGACAGATCAGAAGTACCCAGGGTCCTCATTTTTACCCTTTCTAAAAATGGGCACAGTGAGTACTTTTTCCAGTCACTGGGGACTCTGACAAATTGCCATGACTTTTGAAATATAAAGTATAGTGACTTAGAAACTGATTCAGACAGTTCCCTCAGGACCATGGCATGGTCCATCTCATCAGATCCAATGGACTTCTGAATATTCATATTCTTCAGGTAGCCTCAATCAGGTTCTTCTCCTTAGATCCCATGTACTTGGGTATATACATATGCCTTAGGTGGTCTTAAACTGGAAACTTTCCTGTGAGGGCATGTACCTTTTTGCCCTAGTCCCTGCTTTGAAGTTTAGAAACTTCAAAAATTCTTGATTCCAAAAACAAATTGGAATCTTGAATCAAAAGATACTAATGTTGGTGTGCCCTACTTCGAATGCTTTAACATCAATGTCAGTGACATTTTAGGTGTCCTAGAACATGGCACCTTGTCTCTGGCTTTCATGCCAGAAGGACATGACATTCTCATAAGTCCTGTATCACGTCTACCATTACTATACACACTTCTCAGCAATGCTGAGGAATCTTAAATGGTGCTAGGCACATACATTAAGGTCCTAATTTACTTGTTTTATTCCACACTTCTGACATCAACATGGACAACATTTTTTCTCTTTATATAGTTATTCAATTCCCAAAATACAGAGAAGCAGCTAGATTTCTGGTGAACACACCCCTTCTCGTCACTAAACAGAATGTTTCTTACTAGCTGTAATTCAAAACTATCAACTAGATATTAATAAAATTAATCACTGGGACTTAACTGAGACAAGAATAAATTGGTCAAAGAGTTTACCACCGTTATTGCCTTACTGACACTGAATACATGGAATGTTTGATTGTGAAATGAATACAGGGCTACAGCATTAACACGCTCAAGCAAACAGTATTAATTTTGATTAAGCCTCATTTATGCTGATTTTTCCATTAATGTAAAATACCATATATGGGTATAAGTCAATTGTATTATTAGACAGTCTCTCACTCCTTGATTTGAATGCCAATTTACAGAACTATACATCAAAGTAAAATCTGATTATTAGATTTTATATGTGGGTGCGTGTATGATGTACTAAAGGCATGTTAACTATGCTGTTATGTAAAGACCAGTAGGAAAAAATTGGCTAGAGTAGAAGTTAAATCCTGTTTAGTGTATCTGGCAATTTACAAGCTTTTTTAGCTTCTTAAATACAATGTTATTTATTTAGGGGTTTGGTTTTTTTTTTTCTGTTCTTTTACTAAATTTATAACTTTTGAATTTAAGCTGTCTTTATTGGAATAGATTTTCTGTTATATGGTGTCAACATACAGATGTGCAGAAATGAGGTTGCTTTTGAATTACGCTTGCCCATGCACACTTTTTGGAAGGTTGGGAACAGCTCAAACTTTGAGTATGGAACAAAGATTCCCATTTTGTAAAACAACTCTCAGGCTTTACACTAACATATTATTATCATAAAGTCTGTTAAATTGACAAGACAAAAGTCTTCCTTCATGTTTTCGAAGACCTATCTACATATTACAATAGATTTTCCACTTGACTATTTCAAAATACCAGGAAACCAATAAAAATATAACACTATTTTAAAAGCTACACCGGGATCTACCCAGCCGTTAACAAATAGCTTGTTACACAAATTACATGATAGAATTCAAGCTTGAAACTTTACTTTGATAGATTCAGAAATGAGAGAAAAGTTAATGAACTGAAACTGTTCTACCATTCTGTAGGGCAATTCAATGAAAATTTTTAATAACACACTGAACCTGATGAGCAAGAATCTGTGATGATGAACATAATAGTCATGTACAATATCTGGTTTGAAATATTATATTAACATGAAAAATAATTAAAATTTGCTTACAGAACTATGTTCATATGCATAATTTGCAAGGAATCAGAGTCAATTAGGAATGAAAACTTGAGCTGTTTTTGTTTGTCACACACAGGCTGCCTAATGCAGTGAAAAATGCAGCATGAAATTCCTCATTCTGCTTTACCCTCCTCAGATTTCAAATGAAAATTCTATTTCCACACAGACTTTTGGGGAGTTTATTCTTTTTCCCCAAAATTATTTTCTATGAATTTTTTATGGTAGTTCTGTTGTACATGCTTTTTAATGAGAGACAGAAGGCAGATGACATTTACTTTATTAAAAACAATCGCTAATGTTTCTGAAGCAAAGTAACAGGCCATTTCATTCTCATTATAACTGTGTTTCTTTTAATCTTTTAAATTTTGCAGAAGATAACAGCCTATACAGTTAATTAGTATAAATCCAAAGTTATTTCTAGGTACTTTAACTGAGAAATATACTAACAGTTTATCTCTGAACCATGCAGAGGAACTTTTTTATTAGTTTTGGCTCATCTTAACAATGTGTGTTTAAGTCTGCCAAGACTCATGCTTTTTCATAATATCAAAAATATTTTCAGGAGGAATGGACAAAATTTTTTACTGTGGAATTTTTTGTAATATTATGCAATTTTTTGCACTAAATACTACATGGATGCATAAAAAGAAGAAATTAATACTTTCATTATCAGCCATCAGCATGATTTCATTGGAAATGACATGATGTTTTTGAGGTTTTCTTCCTGAGACAGGAAATACTTCCATGTATTTTCATGTTTTGTTTTTAATATACCTGAGATATTCAGAGCTAAAACTTACATGTTCCATATTCCACCCCAACTTGTACTCACACACTCCATACCTCCCATTAAAACAAACAAACAACAAAAAAAAAAAACAAAAAAAGCTAATATAGAGAAAAGATGTCTGTGTTCTTTTCAAAAAGAGTCAGACTCCTTGAAGTGGTTGACAGTGCCTTTGGGATCCAAGAGCACAGATGTTTTGTGTGGCTGGTATTTTCCAGGTGTGCTTAATGTTGGGGCAAGAAGGAAGAGGGAAGATTGAGAGGCTACACCTGAATCGTCGCTTCGCCATTCAGGAATTTCAATGAAACTATGACATTTTATAGCAAAGGAATATAGACTCCAAGTGAAAGACTCAAAGTATGGAATTAATTTGAGGAAATACAGCTGTTTATGGTTGTGTGTGCATAGATAGATAAATAGATAGATAGATAGATAGATAGATAGATAGATAGATAGATAATGTGTCCTAGATTCCTCCTAGAGTCAACAGAAGAAATGAAACTTTTAAAACATGTTTTATCTCTAAATACGGATAAAGCTTATTTAGAGATTAAACTTCAAAATGTGACCAAACGTGAACTAAGTTCCAAGTACAGTCAAATTAAAAACTTTATCTTGGCAGAAACATAAATGACTGGAAGCATTTGAGGTGCCTTAGGATATCTCAGACATCCCAGACACTCACAGAACTCAAAACCTGTGAAAGAACTATAGTCTTTTAGCGTGGCGGCTGGAGGCCAGGTGAGATACCCTAGGAATCCCAAAATAATACTACATTTAAAAGTTGAGTTCCATATTTAAAATGTCCGTTTAAAATGAGCTGAAATACTTTCTTTTCTTTATTGACTATACTGACTAGACTTTTGATGATTGGAATAGCAATTTGGACACCCAGTTTAAACCCATACAACAATACTTTGTCATCTAAATACGGTACTTAAATCTACAGATGAACTGTTCTTGGAATCCCAAAATGTCACATGAACCTTAGAAGTTCCCATTTCTCCTCATGAACTGTGCAGAAAGTCAAAAGTGACTTGCTCAGCAGGAGACCTTTACACTGCAGGTGTGAGGGATTCAGAAAGATGAATAAACTGGAACCCCGCTTCAGAACTTAATGATGAAAAAGACTTATTAGCCACATTTATTAATCTGATACAAATAATCTAAGTTTTCAGGACGTTTAGATCTCTTGTCATAATCAGTGGATCATAGGGAAAGAAGGGGAAAAAAACCAAAAATATTTAGTATCTCATTTCTTGGCCTCTGCCCTAATACTGTCAATTTGCCTTGTCAATTAGAGTCAGTGGTGGTTATATTGATCTGAGCTCTTTATGGATTTTACCTAGATTTAGACTCATTCTACAAGCTTAGATACTACAGCAAAGTCTGCAGCTTCTAGCTTCCAGTCACTACTGAATTAAATATTAAGTCTAATTTTCTAAGAAGGAATCAGATTTAGTTATTTTCATCTTTTTCTTTTATTCACCCATTATTTTTTTCATTGCATTGATGCAAGCAAAATGAGCAAAATTTTACTCTATTGAGGGCAATATTAAATTATTCCTTATGTCATAATTACTCATACTCTTATTATAAGATTAAGTTACTTATGTCTTATTCTAATCCTTCTGTCATTAGAAGATGCCATTACAGGAATATTATTCTACTTTCTGATATGAAGTAATGTAACATTAAACAGTAATTCATTGTAAAACCTTACAGCAAATAAATGTCTGTGTCCTAATGTTGCAATAAACATCAACAAAGATAATCAATTGTATGTATAATATGTAAGACATTTTTTTAAGAAACTGTGATTTGACAGGAAGAAATATTTTAACAATACACTGTCTTCTTACATATGTGTATTCTTATTTTTAATTAAAAGTTTCAACCTGAGGAAGTTATTTATAAGAGTGAGATTCATCTCACTTAACTTTAGCCATATAGAAGTTAAATAGCTGTCATTTAGCCCACCCAGCCTTAGAAGCTGCAATTCAGTTACAGACAGAGATGTCTGAATTCATGTACTTACGATACAGCTGTTACATTCCAGCCAGAGAACACTTGAGATGCCTTAACATAATCATCCATAACACTTAAAGTATGCTAAAGTATCTTGCTTGGACTCCATCTGCCAGCTCAGAAAAGAAAATGTGTTAAGCCTGTGCAGCTCTCTCAGGTAGCCTAAGATACTTTAAAAACTGTCGAAGCATGCACAACTCAAAATGAAATTGAAAGTATATTTTTAAACTCCAGTCCTAAATGTCTGTCCTGATTTCAAAGAAGATAGGATTATATCCAAACTGTTTTTAATTGGTCATAATTACAATCTAGATTAACCCTATAAACCCATTCTAGTATTTTTAATAGAAAATATTATCCCACATAAAAAAAAATAATTTCTACTTTTTATTTTTTAATTAAACAAAAATTTTCATTGAATTTTATTTATTATTTATATTCTTGTCTGCTTGTCCAGTCAGGTAATGTCAGTCAAAACCAAGGTTTTTGTAGAAATCCGACAGGATTTCTGAGAAAGAATTGATAGTCAAACCCTAGTGAGCAGGAACCCAGAACTTTTAGATTCATTATGGAATCTCTGGGCCAAGTGCTGAGACTATAGGAGATACACTGTGAAAATTCACACTTCTAAATGAACAAGAAATAGAATTAAATCTTTAGGCTCAAAGTCCAAGTACAAATTGGCTCATGTTTGCATGGACAAAGGCTAATCCCCCCTGTAGCATTTTTGTCTTGGAGAGAGTTTATGAAGAACTCCAAAAAAGAGCTAGGTTATGACATAACAGCAATTTAGTGGGGATTCGGGTAGTGATTGAGTTCACTCAGGTTCTGGTTTTATTAATTTATCAGGATAGAGAACCATGTTCCAGCCAGAGGTACAGGTCACTCACTCTAGTGCAAAAGGATCAGTGTCACAAAACCATGCATTCTAAATTTTCTCTCTCTTCCACTACAATTTGGTCCTGCATGAGAGATTAAGATTGATTCCTCATCAATCCAGGCAGAACAGGGATTTGCAACTGACTTTCTTCTCTCCACAGTAATAATTGGTTTTGAGTTTAGTAAACCCCAACATTTTTAAAGTAAGAAGAGTGTTAATTCAGTAAAAACTACAGAAACTTATCTGTGGATGGGACTTATTCTAAAAACTATATATTGTGATGATACATATGTGTTGATAATTTGTTTGCTTTCTGTGTCATGCTAGACAATCTCCACTAATATTAGTACTACAAACTCTTCCACAGCAATTATCACAACGTTCATGTTCTTAATGAAATATCTTTATCGTAATCATCTTCATAATCAGAAATTCATTTCTTTCAAATAACAACACTCATAAAATACATATAAATTAATCATATTGCAACAGTATCTGACCAATACTCTGTTACTGATGGAACACTCGCTGCCAGAACCGATCCTTTAAAATGTCCACACTATTTTTAAACCTTATCAGCAAAATTGTTTTCTTCATTTCTGTTTCATTCCTAATTTCATCAATATAACATAATAGACATGCTCAGGTACAATACAAAATGAGTCTAAGAATCCTTACATTTATTATGCAGATTGGAATTTATGAATACTGCGAATTTGTTCAAAGCTCAAATGGGCCTAATTTAATATACGTCTGCAGCTGAGCTAATAAGTTTGGCAGACAGCAATTTATGAATCTGTAGTAAGAACCACTTCTTTCTCAGCTTAATTTCAATATTACCCTATTATAAGGCCCAAATCAACAGTCTAATCATTATCCTAAATATGCCTTCTCATTTCTTAAGTTCCAGAGGACTATTGTGTTATACTAAAATTTTAGTTGGTTAGGATCATCCTTCATTAATAGCAGCAAAGTCATAGAAAGACTTTTCAAAAATGTAACTGCTTCCTGTTCCCATGGGCACCTTTAGCTGACGCCAGTAACGTCTTTCACTCTGCCATTTAGACCCGCAGTTCTTGAATAATTTCAGCAAACCTGCAGGGGCTAGCACCTTTATTTAGAAAATTCCTCTTGTTCATTCTTACACTGTTATATTTTGCTTGTGCATCATGGTCTTACATAAAAGTTTGTATATCTAGATTAAGTACAAAA
>VXBZ01007600.1:5460-29493 GCA_013399135.1 Heliornis fulica | reverse complement strand
CTGGCCCTGAAAAAGCCTGCCCAATAAATTACAAACTGGCCAGAAGAGATAAAATGCCACCGAGACAGAAAGCAACACAAGAAATATATTAGTGGTTTCATTGGAAGGGAAAAAAAATAAAAATAGAGGAAAAGGAAACTTGGCGCCACGTTGAGGGACATTAATTAATTTCTCCTGACGGCTTCTTTGACTTTGTCTCCCGGTGAAGTCGGGGATGGGGGTGGGGGGTGGTTCTAGGCTGAGTAGAAATCTTCCATGGGTCAAAAATTGCAGCCTCAGAGTGCAAAGGGAACCGGAGGCAGAGAAGCCCCCAGGAAACTCAGTGGAGGAAAGTGGGAGAGTCAGGGTAAGGGAGGGGGTCAGGATAAGGGACCCACTTACCGAGTGTCAGCAGCAGTCACAAGATCTCCGTGAGGAAAGGATGAAAACCTGGAGACTGCAATGTAGGGCAGGAGGACTGAAGAGCTTGTTCTCCTCCTGCCTTGCAATAAAGCTTCTGAGCATCTTTACCTTCGTGTTATTAAAATTGCTCAGGCACCGTAAAAACAATCAAAAGGCAACCAGAAGACCTGAACATTAACAAGATAATCAATAAATAAATATGAATCAAATAACAGGAAGGAGACAATGGCCAGTTGTCAAAGCATGAAGGACAA
Organism: Heliornis fulica; assembly: GCA_013399135.1. Classification (NCBI taxonomy): domain Eukaryota; kingdom Metazoa; phylum Chordata; class Aves; order Gruiformes; family Heliornithidae; genus Heliornis; species Heliornis fulica. Next base: position 28,837 of record VXBZ01007600.1, on the reverse strand, counting down.
ACTGCCTGCTTTTTCCAAGGGATCTGTTGAGAGGTGGGAACTAGTGGAAGCCATCTGGGGCCTTAGAATGTTAAAGTGAAAAAAAAAAAACCCCAACAAAAAAACCCAAAAACAAACCCCACAAAAAAAGGCATAAAATCTTCAAGGAGAGATAAGAGTGTATATGGGTGCTATGTAATTTCCAGAAGACTATTTAAATAAGGAACTCATTGTGCTTTCAGTTGTATACTTTGGAACTATATGGAGAAATTTGTGTCTAATATATATGATACATGTATTGAGAGAACATCTGTAATACCTGGGTTAGCATCTAGAAGACATATCAGGAAAAACAACAACAACAAAAAAGAGGCATGATCCATTTTAGATTTTGTATGTTAAATTTTGGTTCTATAAGCCAAATTACACAGGAAAAACGTATGTCAGGGACGGGAAATTATTCAGTCTATCATCACTTAATGCCATAATCTTAAATTTCTAGATTTCATCATCTTCTTGAATTAAGTTTTGAAACGTATTTTAGAAGAGGCCTCTAAGTGTTTTAAGGAAATACCTACTTCTGCATCAGTTTGATCAGTATGTCTCTGAATTTTTTTACTCTTTTATGTAGAGAGTATGGTAAAATGAGAGATGATGCAGCACTGAAGTGCCAATTTATCTGGCTCTTTATAGGAAAGTGTGTGCATTCCACCATTCCACTTTATAATTCATACACAGGTTGAATAACATTATGCCCCCCAAAATTCAGATCGAATAGGGGAAAGAGCACCAAAGACTGTTTTCCTTGACTCCTTCCCTCATCTGATGTCTTTTACCTCCTGTTTATCTCTGCAACTTCTAAAAGCTTAAGACAATGTGTTTCCTACTTACAGCTTTCTTCTGGGTGTAAACTCCTTTATTTAACCAAACACAAGCAACCATAGTTGCCTTTAGAATAGGAATGATTTTACTCCTAATAGGGAAAATGGCTTTAAATAGGAAAAGATACTGGTGTTATTTTACATTTTCCCAATTGGTAATTTCCCATCTCCCTGTTGCTATGACTATGCAAGTAACATTGGTTAAGGGTGTATTTGTGCTATATCAGAACATGGTAAAAAAATAGTTATCTCATGTTGTAGATCTTGCAAAGCAGAACTCAGAGCATTTGCAAAGTTTCTACAAAGCAAAAATCAATTAACATAGAGAACCTTCTTGCAATATTTGTGCTATGTGCTGTAAAATCATCTTTGTTATCTCTATGGAAGATATAACGACAATAAATACATGGTTCTGTGTGTTTATACACACACATATATTTACATATGTATATAAAATGTATGTGTATATGTACTACAAATTATGATGGACTCAACAAATTGTAAAGTCCTAGAATCATTATTTCATCATTACTTTATTCAGACTTTGAGTATGCTGGGAGTGCAAGTTAACATAGGTTGCTTCGGTATGTTGATAAAACTCCTGCAGAAACTATGGTTTCTGCATGGATACATGCAGATACTGCATACATGCAATTACTTTAAACCTGTTCTAATTATTTGGTTTCAGCTAAGGATAGGAGGGGTTAAACTAATGCAAGGATCATTTACCAGAATTTTCTATCTCATATGTTTCATCGGACAGTTTTCACAGAACTACTGGGTTTCCACCTAAATTTTATTTAGGCCTAACAAGGATTCTGAAACTAGATATTCTTCTTCATTTTGCTGAGGGCAGTGACGTGTGAGCGTGTTCCAAATCTCACCGTGATATGTTCACCAGATGGAGCTTTGCAAAATGATGCAGTGGTGTATGATGATGATTAAAAAAAAAAAAAAGGAAAGTTAGGGAAGTGCTTTGCCTATTTAGTGGGTAGAAGACTGGCTCAGGATGAGAAAATAAAAATTCTCTATCATTTACAGTGTAAGAGTCAGCCTACATGTTCCTCGTTCTTGGCTCATACCCTCAAACAACAGGCTACCAGCCCTCTTGCTGCAGCTGTTCTACTTTACAAGAAAAATAATTTCGAGAATTGTTGAACCAGAGGACGGCAGTGGAGGAGCATGAGTTAACAGGCAGGTAGGTGGCAGCACCCACCAGGGTGTGCTGAGTCCTAGGACAACTTTTTTGCATTGTGCTTTCATATGAGACCGAGCTTTACCTAACAGATTTCATACACCAAGTATTTAGATGATGGAGCCAGTAGCAAAACAGATAGATGTTCTTTCTCAAGTATACATATACATCAGACCTTTGCTACAGTTTTGTGTTGGAAACATTGTCAAGAACAGGTCATAGGGTTCATCTTAAAAGCTTCCAACGCTAGGTGTCAGAAAAGGAAATAGGAGTCGCAAAAGTGGAAAGATTGTGCATCTAGCCTGAGTGTAGTCTGACCTGAAAGCCACATAATCATTTAAACTTGAAATTCCGATGATGTGGAAGCGAGAGGTGTATTTAGTGAATAGGCTAGGCCAAGGTCCTGACCAGAATTTCTTATTTAAACTATATATATATATTGATTTGAGTTTCTGACTCAGTTTTCACTGTGATTGCTTGCATTAAAATAATTAAAATACCTGAGCACACCCACACACCCTACCTTTGCCCCCCACCCCATGCTGATCGCTCCCTCACAACCCATAGTCTCCAGCATAGTCTTCTTGAGCAGATGCTTTCATATCAAAAAGGAGGTCAAGGGACAGACTTAAGACCCATCCACCTCCTTTTACTCTTCACATTCCAAAACTCACACACACATGGGCGTGCAAGTGCTCACTCACTCAGTCACTGACTTACTTTAAAAGTTTGACACAACAGAAGAGGGTTATTTCTTTCAGGGTTGACTTCAAGTTGTGGAGCCCAGATGTAGAGAGATGGTTTTGCTGCCACTCTTATCCCTCGAGTGTGAGTTGAGATTCCACTGCGGCATTTCACTGAAATGTCCTCCATGCTGCATCTTCGATGCTCTTGGTCCTGATGAGAAGGCCTGATTTCTGCCTTTCCCAGTGCAATTTGTGAGAAGCCTGGTTGCCTGACTTGGGGACTGGGATTTCGCTCCAGGCTTTTGCTTCTTTCAAGTTTGGCATTGCAGTGTTCAGCACTGCAGCACTGAAGTACACAGATATCTTTGGTTTTTGGTTTTGGGTTTGTTTGTTTTTTTTTTACTTTTTTTGTGATAAAAGGCATACATTTTGGCTGGGGAAAAATATAACAGTGAAATTAACTGGAGCTGTGAGAAATATTTGTTCTTTTGGTCAGCTGCAGCAGGGAAAGTACTAGGATAATGTTACAGCCCTTAGTAAGAAGTGATAACATTTGTACCATATTCTAACATCAGCACTTTTTTTTTTCTTTTTTGGAACAAATTCCAGTGTTGTCGTTTAAAGTACTTGTTACAACAATTCCCAACATCCTGCAAGACCTGACTCCTGTGTAGTTTGATCAATACACAATACAATACTGCACTTCTACTAATGTGACCTTTTTTGCAGTTTGATTGCTTGCTTATTTCATTATTTCCTGAAACATTAGAGACTGCAGACAAGAAAAATCTTTCAATAGTTGGTCACCCCGCAACATATTTAACTGGAGTAGTTTATCTTAGTGCATTCATACAATTTAAAGTTAGTTAAAAATTACTTTTATCCTCCTATCAAAACTCATGTCCAGCCAGGTAGAGCGTAAATTAACTCATACAACCCAAATCAAAGATCCACATTTAGACACATTTAAAAGTTGCTTTCTCGACCAAAAAAAAAAAAAAGAAAAAAGAAATGAAAAAAAAATATGGCCAAACTTTCAATCTATTGTTTACACAAGTAATCCTGCTGAATCACATCAGCTTGAATAATAGATCTATAATGTGTTTTCAATAAGTAATTCTTTTCTCATCCAGTTTCATGGCACAGTCTCAGAGCAACATAAGGATCATTTAAATGGACATAAGCAGATAAGAGTTTATGTCTCTGCTCTTGCTAACTATAATGTGTTTCTGTTGTTTAATAATGGAGAGGTAAATGCTTCTAAGAGTGCAGAACGCAGCTCTGAGGCAAAGACCTGCTCAGCTGCTGCCTCCAACAGTATTTTGCTGACATGACAATTTATTTCTCTTTCCAGTGCCTCAGTGTCCCAGTCTGAGTAAGTGGAAAGAATTATACAGCCCAAAGGTGCTTTGAAATCTGTGATGAACTAACAGAGTGATTGAGGTAATTATCATTGTTACTCAGGGGTACAAAAAGTCAGATCTTATATAAGAGTAATATCCAGTTCTTCCTCTTTTTATCAACTCATGTCAGAGGCTTTTACAATGGAATTCAGTATAATTTCATTTGCTCAACAAATCGGAAAACAGAAGCACTGACCTTGTGAAGGTCACATGTCAGGCTGTTGATAGCTCTAGAAATAGACCTAAGTCTCAGAAGGCCCAGCCCTGCCTTCCACCTCAGTCTGTTAGAGATGCAAAACTACTGATTTATAGAAATAACCCTGCTCCAAAGAAAAGCTACGGGCTTTCTGCCTCCTTCTACTCCTCTCTCAGACTTGATTTTATGCGTCAAAGCTTTCAAATGCCAATCATTTCATTCTGGAGGCCTTACGTAGTTATGTGGTGTGACAGTGATACCAAGCCACGGTTTTCTTATTAATTCACATCTTAATTCAATGTAATTGAATTATTTTAACTCAGGAAAAAGAATTGTTTTCTTTCCTCAGACTTTTCCTGACTCAAACTTCAGACTTCAAAAAATACACATCTTGGTTTAACTCGCCCCGCTGGTGGGATGGGGGAGAGAATCAGAATGATAAAAGTGATAAAATTGTGGGTTGAGATAAGAACAGTTGAATAGCATTATAAATAAATACAATTAAATAAAATTACATAAAATCAGGAAATATCAAAGAGAAAATGATTATTCACCACCAATTGACTGATGCCCAGCCAGTCCCTGAGAAGTGTCCCCTGGCCAGTCTTCTGCCTGATTTTATTGTTGACGGTATTTCCATACCATCATATGGTATGGAAAATCCCCTTGGTCAGTTGGGGTGAGCTGTCCCCTCTCAACCTCTGTGCATTCCCATCCTAATGGCTGGCAGGGTGGTATGGGAAGAAGAAGAGGCCTTCATTCTGTGTAAGCCCTGCTAACCTATAGCTAAGACATCCCTGTGTTATATACACTGTTTCCAACACAAACCCAAAACACAGCACCATGATAACTACTATGAGAAGATTAACTCTACCCCAGCCAAAACCAGCACAACAGGGATTTCAGAGACAAATATTAAATCAATTGAAACATAAAGAACTTTTACTTAAGGTACATTTCAGAAATAAAATTGAAAAAATAAAAATCAAAACAAAAACATTTTGTAAGCATGAGAACTGTGAAGAAGTGGATTTGTTTTCAGGAAGTATAAAAATTCCTTATTTCTACTACAAAACAAAATGAAAACAGACCCAACAAATCAGGTAAAGTTGCAAATAAAATTAATAATTTTCAGTATGCTTTGAAATAGAAACCTGAAACTAATGATCTGACTTAATTAAAATATGATTTTTTTCTGGTTTTGCTATTTTTGTTTTCTAATACAAATCAAAATATGTTCTGAAATAGAAAATCAATATGTTATACTTGAAAATCAGAATTTTATATCTGCCATTATATTCCTTTTTCTTACTGTTTCTTTTTTGAATTGTGTTTTGTCAGTTATGTTTCCTTTTCTTGTATTTACATGAATTGGAATTTTCTGATAGAAATTTTCTGCAAAGCTTTCTGAAATTACTCATTAGGAGACAATCCAGTGGTGTTTGCACATGAAAAGGAGAATTGCTGGCCATCAACAAACTGTGGGAAGACTGGATAGATGAAACATTAACAATACAATAATACCTTCTTCCTATTTATGCAGTGCCGAGAAACCATACCCTGGGACCAATCCCATGTGGCATTTCAATTTTAATTAAATAACATTTTAGAGACGTAAGGGAGAAGAGGTTGGTGACCCGATTAAACATTGTACTACTCAATTTTAAATCACAGCATCCCAAATGATTTCAAAAGTTTTATTCTGAAGTAGTGCTAGAGTATTGCAGTGGTGACTCAGGATGTAGCTTATTGGGGTTTTATTCTACATTTGCCGAGCTGATCTGAGAAATCCCTTACTGCCTTCACTAGCCTCCAGTCACTAATTCTAACTTCCTGAGGCTTTTTATTTAACCAAGCTCATTTTATTGATCCAGTTCATATTGCAGTCCTAAAACAATTCTGTCCTTCCTGAATTGTTGAGAGGATCAAATCAGCATTGCTGCTGAGGTGGCTAAAGGAATGAGCCCTATACCTAGAGGTATGGTATAGATGGTTACATACTGAAATCCAGGATTCAGTCCCACAAAACCCTGGCTTGGATCAATCTGGACCTTATTATCTGATTATTGTGTAAAATATACAGAATCTAAAATTCAATTTGCCATGAGACTTTTAAAATGAGTATATGTGTGTGTACAGATAAGGCGTGTATGTATTTGTCGGGGAGATGTATGCAACTGTGATGGGAATATTTAAAAGACACAAATCAGGACAGCATCAAAATACTGTTTTACTAGACCGGCATCCATTAACAACATGAATTTTCCAATGGTAAGTTCTTACACATTACTAGTTATAATTGCTGATTATTCAAATGGTCCTTAATATCCATCTCCTACATTAGCTGTGTTATGTATACAAGGCCACAAAGCTGTTGCCTTGCAGGGATGTCTGCAATCAAGTTTGAGGATCAGATGTGAGATCTCTTTGGTGAGGTAAGCTGGAGCCAAACCAAGTGTCACCTTAATTCCTCTTTTTTCTCATGCATCCATAGTATTTTTATGATCCTTACAACCTCCCCACCAAGAATAGTGAATTGTGTCTTCTTCTAACACAGATTACCTTATTTCCAGGATCAGCACTTTTCCATTTTCCCAGTCATGTTTCCTACCTTTTCTACATCCATAGTTTGTATCTATGCCTTGTACATGATTTTCATTGTACTCTGTACAATTACATCACAAAAGACTCCTTTTGCATCTTGCAGTTACATATTACCTTTACATGTATTGTAAAGATGTGTCCAAGTGCTCACAAAATGTACAATCTCACAAGTAGTGATAGTGTTGCTGTTTAGTCATTTTAGCATACATATGTTTAAAATCATAGAATCACAGAATGGTTTGGACTGGAAGAAACCTTAAAGACCATCAAGTCCTAATCCCCTGCCATGAGCAGGGACACCTCTCACTAGACCAAGCTTCTCAAGGCCCTGTCCAACCTGGCCTTGAACTGCTTTAAGGAGGGGACATCCACCACTTCCCTGGGAAACCTGTCCCAGGGACTTATCACTCTCATAGTGAAGAATTTCTTTCGAATGTCCAATCTAAATCTACCTCCTTACAATTTAAATCCGTTCCCCCTTGTCCTATCACTACATGTCCTTTTAAAAAGTCCCTTCTCAGCTTTCTTGTAGGACCCCTTCAGGTACTGGAAGGCCGCTATAAGGTCTCCCTGAGGCCTTCTATTCTCCAGGCAAACAGATACCAAATATGTCCTCAATCTGTTTTGACTTTATGGGTGCAACAGGCCTCTGCTTGTGTCAGCAAGACTTTTATTTAAGCAACATAAATATTTATTCCATGAACTACTCCATAAACTTCATATATATTTAAAATTCATAGATGTGTCATAACTTCTGCAGAAGTTGCTTGAAAGTACTTCAGATTTGCTTTTAATTCTTTGATATAAGAACTGGGACACCGTTTATTAAGTAGGCTTGTACTTCCTCCTTTGGATGCAAGTTCCTTGCTTACTCTCACATACAAGGGATCCTCTGGTACGTTCCCAGTTGAAGAGATTTTTAAAAAATATTATATTTTACCATATGATTCAAATAATTTTCACTTTTATTGTTTTACCTTCTTTGACATAAATATTTAGTAACATTCTAGAGTTTCAGCATTTATAGCTGGGGAAGAGGAAAAATTCAAAGTGGCAGTCCATGTCTGCATTATATGGTCCTGTAGGATGTATGTGATTTTGGATACTCATACTTGCCCTTCAAACATATAATATGTTTGGTGCGCAGGGCTCAGCATTTGAACAGCAGAACCACACAATCAAGCCTCAGAAAAATCAACAGGCATTAACCCACTATGCTACATACATGCAGAGTGGTTCATGCTGATGAATCTCTACAAAAGTGTGGGTTTTTCCACTCTTGGACCAAGAGAAATTAAAAGTCCTAACCCACCCATGAAGGCATCACAGACATACCATGGTCCAAATATACCCCTCCAGAAGTAGGAAAGCCTCATGTTTTTATTTTTATTGCATTTGGTTGTGAGTAGTATCACTAAAATGTAGTAGCACTGCCTTCTCTGTGGGCATGTAACACATTGCTGGAGGACTCTATGGCCACAAATGGGAAATACCTGTAGGAGATTATGTGGGGTCAGTGCTGAAGGACTCACTTCACTTCTCTCTGACACGCTTCTTCATTTTCCTTCCCTGTAACACTCATCATGAAAGTTCAAGTCATTGAGGACTGACTCAATAAATTGTGTGCTTTCACTCTAACCATGGAAGGTCAACTAAAGCTAAAGCAAAACCAAAACAAAGTGAAAAAGAGTTCAACTGAAAATATAAGGCTTTTTGTCTGAGGACTCACACTAACAGCTCCCTTTTCTGGTGGGTTTCTCAAAATCTAAAGAGATTAAAGAGTAAAGTTACATTTCTGTGAACAATTGATTTTTATTTTTTTTTAATTCTCTGCTGAAGAGATATATTTTTTGATTAAGCCATATTCTAGGTTTTTTCTGAATATGGTTTCTGGCTTTTTTTTTTTTTTGAGAGGAAGGATAACAAAATATTTTGGTTTTATTTAGCATTTAAATAAAATATCTTACAACTTTTAAACTTATAATTTAAAAGTGAAACTGAAGAAAATGTATGATGGAACACTTCTGCAGGCAACCGACAGCATTAGCTTTTAACATCTAGACTGAGATATCCACCCAGAGCTCCTCATTGTCAGTGGAGAGAGATTAGCCATTCACTGTGTACTAAAATATATACTAAAAAAAAAAAAAAAAAAAGGAGTAGAATATATATTGTGTTGAGAAAACACTAATATAGATGCAATTTGCAGTTTTTAAAGTCTTTTTCACTCATTTTTTAACAGGATGAACAGATTAAATGTTTTACTTCATTAGCATATTTTAAGAATAGTTGAAAAGAAAGTTGACATCTAGGTGTAGTCAGATATTCAATATAAAAGTAGGAAATTATTTTTCTAAGCAGAAGAAAAGTAATCAGATTGTGTCTTCAAAATTTCTTTTGAAAGGATAAATATACAAGAGGAATGTTAATTTCATGTTTCTTACCTTTCAATATTACATATGGCTGTTCACTTACTTTCTCTTTTGCATCTCTGCCAACAGAGAGAAATGAAGGGTGAAACGAAAGAGAGCTGTTTTGATGACTGTCATAAAAGCTGGATTTTTATTGATTATATTATGAGTATCAGTAGCTTTATTGTTCTAAATTTCAACTCATAAAAAAATTTTACGCTTGGGAAGCAATTTTCCTAATTATTACAAGAACTCCTTAAATTTATGTTTTTCCATGAATACTTGGAACATTTTCTTCCATATACTATTTATTATAAACATTTTTAATATTATCTATTTTTAAAGTTAGCATTATCTTGTTCACATCAAGGACATCAACCTCTTCTAAATCTCAAACTTATGACAAAGTAGCACTTAAATTCAGACACTCTGAAGAGTCAAAGAAAGTTAAAATAGCAATGATTTAACAAAAAGGGAAAAGAAGAAATTACATCTTAATAGTACTGTTGCTAGGAGATTCCAGCTACTGTTTATGAGATTAATGTGTCTTCTTTTTTTTAATTACAAAATTGATTAATGAATAAACAACTAAAATGCCAACCTTTTAGTAAATTTGTGTAGAAGCTTCCAATTTGTACTCTGATTAAGAAGCAGCAACAACAACAACAAAAAATCCTAAAAGAAAATTGATCACACAAAGGACAGGAGACAAAAAGTAGGCCACAATTTTCAATTGTTCCTTTAACCTGTCAAGCTACACCTTCCTGGTGCTACAAACAACCACCTTAATTAATATTGGTCACTGTGAGAAATGAGATATAGGGTTAGATGGACAACTTGTTCAATATAATACAATGTTTATTATGGTCTTCTGTTCAGCCTGTGTGTAATTCAAAACTATAATTAATTTAGCTATCACCACCTAGCTCAGTAGACATAATGGGATTCTGTTATAGCTCAGAAGCTGTCAAGGTTTTACAAAGAAGTTAAAAGGCAAAACATCGCTCAAGACTTCCTTTGCAAGTTTCATGTTTTTCTGCAACACACTAGAAATTCTAAACTTTTTTAATGTGTTCTTAAGTGTAATTTAACAAAATATCACAGTGACATATGTAGCTAAACTATTTTAACTTACACTTCTATTTTCCAAATACACAGTCCAAATTAGTGATAAAAATACTAGGCTAATAATTTCAGTTTGGTAAAGGCATAAAAAACTGTAAACTGTAAGGTTTATTACAAGAATCTATCCATGCTAGATCATCATACCTGTAGTAATTTTCACAAGTAATGTGAATTTTTTAGAACTTATGGAACCTTGAGAATAGTCCACAAAAATGAAAACTTCTTAACCACAAAAAATTCATATTTTCTGGTGTCTTTGCTGCAAGCTTTGTATTTGTTAGAATGAAAATCAAAGAACAAACATGCTCAACTGCTCATCTGCAAGTTGCAGATGACTCAAGAAAAATCTAAGGATTTTTATAATTTACTAATAATAGTCATCAAATAAGGTATGTGAAACTTATTTTAGTGATATTTTTAAAGTATTTTGTGAACTTTCTATATAGTTCAGGGTACTATATGTTTTATTTGTAAGGTACTTAGGTAGCTTTAGGATTCTTTGAACAAGCTGTCGTGATATAAAAGAGTAAAGATGAATTTCTGCTAAAAGCTTAAATGTGATAATCTCAACCATCCATTGTGCTACTATAAACAGGCACAAGCAGAGATTTTATATGCCATACATACTTTTACAAATGCAAGTTCTGTAAGTGGAAAAAAAACAGAAAAATACCATAAATTTCTTGTAACTATTTGCAAGTCCATAAACATTGTGGTTTGTTTGGGGTTTTGTTTGTTTTTTTTTTTCCTTGGGGTGTGGGTGGGTTGGTTTTGTAGCATTATTAATATGAAAGCTGATCCTAAAAGACATGGAGTGTTCACACATTCCAATGAATCTACCCTTCCCCTTCCCCTTCTACTTCCCTTCAGCTGCTCCTCATAGCACTTGTGCTCCAGACCCTTCACCAGCTTCCAGACATCCTTCTCTGTCACCCTTCTCTGGACATGCTCCAGCATCTCTACGTCCTCCTTGTAGTGAGGGGCCCAAAACTGCACACAGAGCTCAAGGTGTGGCCTCACCAGAGCTGAGTACAATGGCACAATCACTTCCCTACTCCTGCTGGTCACACTATTCCTGATACAGGCCAGAATGCTGCTGGCCTTCTTGGGCACCTGGGCTCACTGCTGGCTCATGTTCAGCTGGCTGTCAGCTAACACAAGGTCCTTCTCTTCTAGGGAGCTTTCCAGACACTCTGTCCCCAGCCTGTAACACTGCCTGAGGTTATTGTGACCAAAGTGCAGGACCCGGGACTTGGCCTTATTGAACCCCATAAGGTTGGCCTCTGCCCATCGATCCAGCCTGTCCAGGTCTCTCTGCAGAGCCTTCCTGCCTTCCAGCAGATCAACACTCCCAACCCAGTTTGGTGTCATCTGCAAACTTACTAAGGATGCACTCAATCCTCTCATCCAGATCATTAATAAAGATGTTAAACGTGACTGGCCAAAGCACTGAGCCCTGGGGAACACACACTCACACAAATTCTCATTTTCTCACTTTCTCTCCTTAACAGACACAGGTCACAGCAAAGGGAATAACTTCTGCTCATCCAACTAAAGTCTCTCTCTTGTGATTTATTTTTTAGTTCATTTTTCATACTATCAGTATTGTTTTGGCATTCAATTATGTTAAATACATAAGGAGGTGAAAGTGAAGAAGGGGTTGTTTTGCAGTATTTTCCATCTTTGTTTCAACTTGTTTAACTTTGGATTATAAGACAAGGCATGTCTGGACAATATTAGAATGTATAATCTGTACATCTGAAATCCAAAAAGAAAACAGGGTAGGCCAACAGCAGGTTCTTAAATACAGTACCAGATGTTCAGAAAACAAACACCAAATTGACTGTGAAAAAAAAAATGTTCAATGAAAATCATGTATTTCTGTCAGAAAAGTGCTGGTTTTGCAATTATTCTGGCTTTAATTTTCAAAGACTAAAATGTGTAAAAGGAATACATTTTCAGAATACTTCTTAGTACCAATTTTCCATGGGCATGGTACACTATGGTACACTCATAAGTAATAATAGCGCATATTTGCTAGCAAGGTAAGAATCCGCATAGAAGGCCTACCTTCCTCTCAGTTTGATAACAGATGTGGAATAACTTTGATTAAAATAAATATACAAATAACAAAGCTAAACAGTCTTATCCCTTCACATATATTCAAAACAACTTGCAATTATCAATAAACAAATGCACAAAGGGTTGTCACTTCCAAGAAACAAGTAGTATACCACATCTCAAAGATATAAGGCTAGAATTTAAAAATTACTTCTAATTTTGTTTAATGTTTTGCAGCCTACTGATGTCCTGGAAGCTTCATCCTTAAGCTGAAGATAACTTTAGTGTCAGGACATCTCATTCCCTCTAATGTTAGTGGAAGTCTCTGTTCTTCCTCTGTACTTTATAGGAGGCATAAACACGTACATAACAGGAAGAAGGCAAATTAAGGCTTTTAAAACTGTTGGCATGGATGTGTCTTGATAGCCATGACCTAATGTAAAGAGCCTAAGAAACATAAAACTACTGAACTAGAACAAAAGAGTGCAGGAATGTATTCAGTCTGAAAGAACATAAATGATAAAGAAAAGATTTGTTTTCATTTTTAAAAAGATTTCATTTCTTTTTTATTTTTCTTCATTAAAACTGGTCTGAACCAGTTTGATTTATTTCAGTGTACCACAGTGTTTAATCAAGATCAATATTGGTAACAGTAGTTGTAGGAAGACAATATCCAGAAAAGATTTTCTTCACTGGCTAGGGCTGAATGCAGTCTCATCTACTCCCAACTTCTTCCAAATATCTAAATAGATGGTATTGATTTTTTTTCTCTCAGGGCTGTGGCAAATGTTGCTCACTAAAACTGTAGAATAAAATAAATAAATAAATAAATAAATAAATGTTTACAGTCTATCTGAAATATTGAAATGATAATCATTATATTGTAAGAATTGACTGCTTTTCTGCAACTGAAGGTAAGTCTCAGTTTCTCTGAAATAACCAGAGCCTATTTTCTCTTTTAATTTCATAATTCCTGAGAATTAAATACAATTTTTAATTATTTTTAATTAACAGTCCACTCCACATAATAGTCTCTTTGCAAAATAATAGAGAAGAAAATGACCTTCCAAAAGTTCCTATCTAACGCAGTGAGAATGCAAGAGTTTAGCTGAAAAAATTAAAAATATACCAGAACAGCTGATGAAAATGTAGACCTACTACTGTGATACAGATACTCATGATTGTTGCCTTTTATTGCCATCTTCTCTAATTGCCTCTGAGGATTCTTAAGTGTATTTGTTTAGGATTCTTTTTCTTTCTACTTCCTGGATTATAGGAATTTTGATTGCTTTTGCTAAGCTTCTTCTTACAGTTCCTCGTGGGCTGCCGATTAGTTGCACACTGCAGAAGACATTTTCACAGCTGTAATCCCAAACGCTTAAGAAAGAGGAAACAGAATTAATGAAACCTATTATTAATTATAAAAAAAAAAGGATCAAAGGTAGCAAAGAAAAACTTTGTAATACTGGAAATTAATGTGTCATATCTTACATACTGCGGATCTGTGCCTTTTTTATTATTTTATTTATTAATGCAAAATAATGCCTTGAGCCTCAGTCCTCAGAGCTGCTAAACCCCATTGCAAGAGAGAAGAACCAAAGCACTGGCACTTGTGCTTATATTTTTCACTCATAAATTGCCCTTATTGCTGGCCTCATTGGAGCTGAGGAGGTGCAGCGAAGTGCAGTCTTTACTGCCACTGTTTCTCCAGCTTGTCTGAAGAGAAAACTTGCCTGTCAGAAAATGAGCCGCGCAGCTGCAGTTGCATCAATGCCTGACTCTCCAAAGTATACGGGACCCCTGTGTCACTTCAGCAGCTGTTCAGGAGATTTGCTGTGTGATCTCATTCTCCTCAATTTAATACAAATCAAAGGCATTCAGTACCTGGCAGGATTATCTCCCTTGGTTTTTTTTTTGTGCTGCTGAGGATGGTTCTTGTTATAACAAGAAAGAAAGAAAAGTAGTAGGGAAGGCATTACTGTTAAGAGGTAAGGCAGCAAAGGCCTATGATGCCCATAATAGCCATTTTTCAGTTTTATTCAGTTTTGCTTATGGTTTGCACTCAGTGCAAACCATAAGCAAAACCATAAGTGCAAACCTAGGGTTTGCACTCAGAAGAGAACAGCAGTGATGGAAGTCAGATAGCATTGTTTATGAAAGTCCCTTGGAAATGGTAAGCCACAGGCAGGAGCTCATTGTCTCATGACTAGATCTGTTTGGAAAAGAAAGAGAGGCTTAGGTGAGAAAATGGCTTTTTAACAATAAAATATTAACTGGTAATTTTTAATCAGACAATATTTATTTCAAAGGAAATAAAAAGGTGTTTGAGGAGGAAACTTTAGGACCTTAAAAATCATTATTTGGCATTTAAGATTTCACTCCAAAAATATATTGCTTATAGAATCACATACATGAATTAAAATAATACAAAGGATTACAAACACAGGGAAGTATTATGAAAATACTTCCCTGTTTTGGAAAAGAAATATGAAAATGTTTTACTTTTTAAACCAAATTGAGATTATTTAAACAAACACCTTCTTTCTTTTCATGAGCTAGATAATCAGTTTTGGCTCTTAAATGGCATGGTTCAATGTTTTTGCTAGTCCCAAGAATATCCCCTTTTTTCTTAGTGTTTAGCATGACACCAATGTGTCAAAGCTGCTCTGGTCTCCTATTCAAGTGTCTGCAAACTTTTTGATGCCAAATGGTTTTCCTTTCTCAGGGTTGAGTAGTGAATCATAGACCTCGTGTTCAGAGAGCCCAGTATTTTTTGGACTTAAGCTTCTGATTAGTTTTGCTGCAGTTTTTGTACACAAGGGCACACAATACACTAGTGATTACTGTAGTGCCTGTTGATGGAATAAAAAACCCTCTAACAGCCTGGTGCAGCCATTAAACTTTAAACCTTGTACTGATTAAACATGCCTAAGTTAGGACTCAAAAGAGAAATGTAAATCAAACGATGTGCTACATGGTATCTGAGGAGCAACCAGGTGACCCTCTAGACTTTATTGTTCATCAGCAAAAAATAAAAGCAAGATTCTTAAACAGAAGACTCACACGGATGTCAGATCAGGCCTTAAACACATATAGACTCTCAAAATTGTTGATTGCTCTATTAATGGCGGATTATACAGGAAGTCGAAAGCCTTTGCTTGTAGAGTTTTCCAGTTTGTAAAAGATTAGAAGGTTTCCAAGATTCTCTGAAATCCCACAAGACCACATTGTTGTCCTGGGGAGACCCAGTGTAACAGAGGGATTGATTCTCTTTTCCAACATGAAAAAAAATAAATCTGATGTCCAGAAGGTACCCACAGACACAAGCACATTTGCACAGAGAAATTTTCTGAAACTGTGCGCCAAAGCCACCCTAGTCAACCAACAGAAAGAGTTGTATTTGAAAATGTTTTGGATCATAACTTTTTTCTACTTTCTTACTGGTTAATGATTGATCTTCAGCTAGAAAAAAAAAAAAAACCCAACCACAAACTGGTGTCAGAACTATAGTTAAAATATATAAGTCTCTACCTATAAAAGAAAAAATTTGGGTAGATTTGCCATTTTTACCTAATTGCAACTGTGATGACTCTCCTAAAAGTTTCCTAACTCTTTTATGTAAAAAAAAAATCCCACCTTCTGAGCTTGTAAACATTTAGGCATATTAACATCTTTTTCTTAGAAGTGTATTCCTTATGATAAGACTCAACAA
This sequence comes from Heliornis fulica, assembly GCA_013399135.1. Taxonomy (NCBI): domain Eukaryota; kingdom Metazoa; phylum Chordata; class Aves; order Gruiformes; family Heliornithidae; genus Heliornis; species Heliornis fulica. The sequence continues at coordinate 12,584 of VXBZ01007600.1, read as the reverse complement.
AGGACACTATTGTTCCATTTTGCCAAATCAGTAGAACCTGAAGCAAATTACTTGCTTCAATTATAACAATTAGGGTTGTAAGGTTTAAATTTTTTTTGTTTTGTATTTTATTTCCTTCTTCTTGCAAACTGTAGACTTTAACACATTTCTGACTCCTGTGAAATATTATCTTATAATAGGGACTGGTTCTTGCCACATGAAGAGAGTTATGCCTTTCATAATGTTTATCCAGAACAACATATACAAATACATATTTTCTATTTCTTTCTGGACCTCCTGAACCAGAAATTAACAGCTCAGTACACCTAATGTGTGTCATCTTCCCCCCATATACTATAGTAAGATTGGAGAAATGGAGTAAATAACAGATTGGGCCCTATGTTGCTAGGTAACATAACATCTATGCCTATATCTGTTTCCTGTAGGATTATGATCTAGCCCTCTTCTTCCTTAAGATCTTGTAAAAATATTCACCCAATATAAATTGGGCACGTTGTAGGTGATTTTCAGAGGGGATATTTGTATTCTTAAATCCAAAGTTATTCTGAACTCAACTCTAGTGTTTAGTTACACTTTTTTCTGTATGTATTTTTACATGGTAGTGTGTGGATGTATATGCATCTATCTCATATGCATATCAAAACATAGTTATACAGCAAAATATACAAAAGTTGAGACAGTGCAAAGAAGTTATTCATAAATTTCAAGGTAAAAATCCTTATCTTTCTTTACAAATGCTAGGAAAAAGACCTATAAAACATCCATTCATCAGCTTAAGCATAGGAAGGTTGGGGTAAAGAAAGACATTCCTTACAAATTACTGGAGTGAAAAATGAGCAATATGATCAAAATTAAGCTGTAAATTCTTTATTAAAATGTAGAGTGAGAAGGTAGGTAGAAAACAAGCAGAGATTAATCAAATTTGCTTGAGGAATATTTACTTCCCCAAGGATGACAATGAAAAAAAACCTAAATATAGATATCATGGTGAAGCTGAGGTAAGGAAATGTGCAAATTATTTTAATAAAAGGATTTATCTTTCTGGTGCATCCTTATGTTTTCATTTTCCTATGGTGACAACTTCTACCCTGTCAGGTAGATTTCAAGAGTATGTGCTATTGTTGTTAGCAAGGCTAGTTAGCATAATACAGGCGACAGAACAATAATTGCTATTCTCTAGCTTTTAGCTCCAGTTCTGTCTATCAGAGCATACTCAGCTTAAGTTTGGTAAAGAAGGAAATACTAAGTAAAATCTCAACATGAATTGACCATATAGCAGCACCTTCTGAAAAAATCCTCTGCTAAGCGTTCATCTTCTTTTCCACAGAGGAACTCTAATGTATAGGTTATGCTGAAGTCCATCTATCCATTTGCTTTTCACTTTATGAGAGTGGAAGGATATCCAACAGTGATCATATTCTGAACAGGAGGATGAATGAGTCTCCCTGAAAGAGCTTCACCTTTATATATAGTTATGCAACTGTGCTCATGGCATCTCTTAATATTTTTGTTCATGTATAAAAAAAAATGCTGCACACATATTTTAGGTTAATTAAGTTTCATAATTTCATTTTATTAAACTGTATTTTCCTGAAAACCTCTCAATTAGATATTTCAGAAAATAGTTTACCATTGCAGAAAAGCGATCAAAAGTATAACATTTTAATATGAGAAGCAATTAACCTGTAGCAGTTTACCTGACAGTTATTTTGAAAGCCAGCAGATTGGCCCATATGAATAACAAAGTCAACACATGATTATTTTTTTTAATACATTGGGCTATTTATTTATTCATTTATGTATACTCAATGTAAACATAATTCTTCAAATAATATGTCTGTCCTTATTTAAGAAGTATGTTACATAGTACTTCACAAGTGAATTTGAACATGGGCAGGGTGTATGAATGTTTATTTCACACCTGTACACCTTTAAAACCATGCTTTGGTTATTCATTCACTTGCATAAAATAACCTCAGAAGAGTTGTGTAATAGCATTCATTTTTATTGTGTTAGATAAACAAAAAACCCAAACCAAATCAAACAATAAAAAAAGAGCAGGATGAAGTAACCTTGAAAAAGATATCCAAATAATCCCCTACACTGTGAAATATAAAGAACTGAAAAAACATGCATCATTTAAAATGATTTACTGGCTTGGCCTCAGCTGAGATAGAGTTAATTTTCTTCCTAGCTGCTGGTTTAGTGCTGTGCTTTGGATTTAGTACAAAAACAATTTATTAACACACTAATGTTTAGTTGTTGCTAAGAAATATTTACAGTTAAGACAAGGTCCTTTCAGCTTCCCAGGCCTTGCCAGTGAAGAGGCACAAGCCTTCCACAGGAGGTGCATAGGAAGCTGGGCGGGGACACAGCCAGGAGAGCTGACCCAAACTAGCAAAAGGGATGTTCCATGCTATATGATGTCATGCTCGGTTTATAAACTGGGGGGAGTTGACTGGAGAGGGGCACAGCTTGGGAACCTGCTGGGCATCCATCAGCAAGCAATCGCGCTTTGCTTTGCTTGTTTTGACTATTACTGTTATTGTCATTATTACCATCCTCATCATTCATTTCTGTCCTATTAAACTGCTACTAAATCTCAACCCATGAGAGTTACCTTTTTTTGATCCCCTCTCCCATTGCACTGTTGAGTGGAGTGAGCAAACGCCTGTGTGGTTGTTTTCAGCCACGTGCTGGGTTAAACCAAAACACTCACTTGTTTGTGTGATTTGTGAAAGCAGAGCGTCACAATAGTGTCTTTAAAAACAACCATTTTAAAATCTGAACTGCTTTCCTTTCCTTCTAAACAGAACATACATCATACAAAATGAAAACATTTACATCATTTAGAGCAATAGACTGTTTTGAAATATAAGATGCAATTCATATTTAAGGCTAGTTTGATATTGAAGGTTGGAAATAATTCCAAACATAAACCCAGCAAACATGCTTAACAATAATTGTAGTCCACTTTTCTTCTAAAAATGTTCTCTGCTTATTGCTCAGCATGAAACATAACATTATTTTTCTATTTGACAAAAAACATATAACAAAAACCATTTTTCCATCATATGCATTTCAGATTCTGACATAAATCAGGCAAAAAGGAAGCCAAAGTCAGCAACATATGGGCAAATTGAATAGATATTTAAAAAGTCTGAGTATATAGGTCTTTTTCCCAAAAAAAACCCAAAGAGCAACCATTCATTTTTGTCTTGTGTAAGAGTAAATATTTGTCAGTATGGCAACTGTCTTCGATTTTGGATAACTGTTTCTAACATAGATAAAAAATGTATGCGTTGAGGTTATTGGAAGAACCACAAAAATGTAAAATCTTCATCCTGGAGGGAAGATGAGTAGATTTCTCTTTAATTATTTCCAGGTACTTAGCTGTTGAGCTTAAGTTTCTATACTCTTCCTAATTTTATATTTCCAGCAATAGCAGGCAATCAGAATTATTTTTAAAAAAATTACTTTAGCAGTTAATCTAAATCATCAACATATAATGTGTGTTAGGTGTGGGGGGGCTGGGGTTGTAGGAGATAAGCAATCCTAGCACCAGGTGTTTGGTATTTTTTTATTGTGTTATTTTATATGGTTATTCAGTTCTTTAAATTTCCTTTTGTATGGGGTTCAAATATAAGTTGCAAGGTTACTTCTTTTTTTTAGTGTTTTATAGTGTATATGAAGTTATAAGAAGAAAAAAAAAATCAGGTTGTTTCCACCTTTTTCACTGTGTTGTGATTGATACTTTAAATGGCTTCCAGTTTAAACAGATGTTTTCAACTGCAACCCTACTCAAATTTGGGATGGAAGTTTGAAGAAGAATTTCTAAGAAGAGTGTTTATTAATAATATTAAAATAATCTACCAGAAAGTGATGGATAAAATGAAAAAAGAAAGTAATAGTTTCCTAGCATCTATGTCTAAATCAAGAAGCATACTTTCCTGTCCTTTGCGATTTCAGATTCCGTTTGCATAGAACAGCAGCTGGCTTATTAAAAGCATGTATGTCGAATGTTTTGCTGCCCTCAACAGGACACCATATAATTTTGCATTTTATTTGGCAAACTTCTAGATAAATGGACTAACAGTCTTATTCTTTGCAATAAATCAGCTATAATAAACAGTTCAGTGATTGATGTCGCATGATGTATGTGCAACAGTTATCAGTTCAAGTTGTTTTAACAGAAATCAGGAGAGGTCTAGTTGATCAAAGACCTACAAAAATGTGGAGTAAATCTAAACTTCCTGAAAATATCAGACAGACATGTTAAAATCTACTGATGCAGAATCAGAAGAAAAATAGTCATTTATTCAGTTATTAAACCAAAAAATATATTGGCAAGCTTGCCTTGCACAGATACTTCTTTCTGCAGAAGAGCAGGGATGCAAAACTGGCTGTTTTATCCTCAGTGTTTACATCTCTCATCATTCTCTCAATAGAAGAGAAAAACATCAGCTTGTTAACAAAAAAATGTTCAGCTGGTGGCAGAAGCATATCTCTAATCAAGACAGAGGTGAAAAATCATTGCCATTAAGACAATAATTTAGAGAGTTTATAACTACAGCACTATAACACTTTCCTGGGGCAATGAATAATACAGACATTGGCGCACAAAATACTCTTTATAGTTGACTGTCACCTTTGGCCTTTTCTTCAAATTCACATATCTTTCAAGTTTCAGTGGTTAGTTATCCATTATTTCTATTTGACAATGGCTAGTGAATCTGTGTGGTATTTCTTGATCACTGAATTATCTAGTATTTAACATGTTAGAAAATTGATCATTACAGCAAACAGAAACAACCGGTTACAGACTTATTTTTTAAGAAAATCTTTAGTGAAATCCAGATTATTTCTATAAGAAATCTTCTGTTATTTACAAAGATTGTAAGGTAATAATCCTAAACTACTCCTTTTTAGGAATAATTTTTCAGCCTCAATTAGATATATAAAAGTTTAAATAAGATACATTTCCCTGGGCAGATAATTGATCATTAATTTCAACACTGAATAATGAAATTCTCTCTCCTTGACATTTTTTTTTCCCTGAAACTCTTGCATGAGAATTGACATGTTATCTAACAAATTCCCTACTCTGAAAAAACTGGGAATAAGCATTCAAGATACATCAGTGATCGTATTTGCCCCACAGTATGTAGAACCTAATATAAATGCCCTAGTATCAGATGCATTATTCTCCAAAATGTTTCATCATATTTAATCTCTATGATATTACTAAAACTGGAAAAAAAGAGTAAGAGACCGTAATAATTTTGCTGCAACTGCATAGCATGCCAAAAAAAAAAAAAAAAAAAAAAAAAGAAAAACAAAAAAAAAAAAAAAAGAAGATAAAATATTTGGTTATCTCAGTTATCTTTGTTTAAAGGTAAAACATATTTTCCATACAAATCTATCTCCAATAAGTTTATATAGCAGAAATGCCAACTTTGGTATCTCTCCTTCTAGACTTGATGCTACACTAATATTTTGCAAGGTCTAAGAAATCTGTTCCCAATCTAGAAAAAAAAAAAAGAGCCATTGTCTTCAGAAGTCGGCAAAGTATATAGATATATAAATAGGGGGGCTACAGATTTTGACAGTCTCTTGGTCTAGTTCTGACTTTTAAGTAGTCACAAAGGTTATGTACTTTGGACATGCTACCCAAACAGAATAAAGGCAGTAAAAGTCATCACACAGGAGGTCTAAATAAGCATAAATAGTTCCTTTAATTTCATCTTTCTGCCTAGTGTGGAGCGGCATCCACAAGAGAGAGGAACAGCTGATGTGACGGACACCGTTTAATCTGTGAAAGGAGATTCCTTTTTTTCTTCATCTAATTTGCATTGGGGCTGGGCCCAAAAATATGAGGTATAACTTGTGGTTTTCTTTTTTTCTCTCTTCTTGTCTGCCTTCAATTATTCAGTGAGGAAGAAGAAACTTTCATCAGGCTGAGCTGAGGTTTCAACAGGGCTTCCATAGTCTGACGTGTAGCTTGCCCACATTGTAGCTCACCAGCAGTGCTCCAGTAAGGGAGAACTGTAATTGCAGCATGGATACTTCTGAAAATACAAAAAGGCTGTTGAAAAACATCTGGAGAAGTACAAATCCCTACTCCTACCCCCATATCATCTTTGAATAACTGTCTAGAATAAAGTATGGTGGTTAAACACTGCAAAGGAAACTTTATAATTCTCAATTAATGTGCTGAAATTAGTTACATTCAATTTTTTTTTTTGTTTTGGTTGGTTATTTTTTTTTTCATTTAACAAGATTGTTTATAAATCAATGTTTATCATCAATGTTTATAAATATTTGAAGTGTGGAAGACAAAGGAAGATGGCCAACATCTTCTCAGTGGCCTGTGGGGACAGCACAAGGGGTAATGGTCACAAGTTGGACCACAGGAAGTTCTGCACCATTGTGAGAAAGAACTTCACGGTGAGGGTGACGGAGCACTGGAACAGGCTGCCCAGGGGTGTTGTGGAGTCTCCTTCTCTGGAGATATTCGAGACCCGTCTGGACGCCTGTCTGTGTGACCTGCTTTAGGGAACCTGCTTTGGCAGGGGGGGTAGACTCGATGATCTCTGGAGGTCCCTTCCAACCCCTACAATTCTGTGATTCTGTGACTGAATTTAAGGACCACATTTGGAAGCTGGGATTCAGGTTGGGAACTTCACTGATGTATAAATTTAAAAAGAAGCACAAACACATTGTGTTTTTTGTTTGGTTTGGTTTATTTATAGTTTGTTTGTTTGTTTGTTTCACCTTGTCTACTTCTTTTCATTTAGCTATTGCAGGATTTGCATGGTCACCTCTGGAGGATATTCTTCTAGCAATAGTATCTGGGCCCCATGATGAGTTCCACAGGCATTTGTACAGATCTTTAGTTGCCTCTGGCTCTGCTATCTGCTGTCTAAGCTGCTTTTTGCTTTCTGTCTCCAGTTCTTTTCATAGAAAAGAATACTTTTTAGAAAACTACATTCTATAAATTGCTTTATATCTGTTTTTCTGGGTTTGATTGCTTTTTGTTTTGTTTGGGATTTTTTTTGTTTGTTTCTTTGCTTGCTTCCCTTCCTGCCTGTCCCCTCCCACCCTCCCTGCCCACCCCCTCCCCA
>VXBZ01007599.1:414406-425493 GCA_013399135.1 Heliornis fulica | reverse complement strand
GCACCTTAGTAGAAGTAACTGGTTCTCTGGAGCCAGTAGTTGTCATTGTAGTTGTATGTTTTAAAAGTATCTATTTTGTACAGACTTGTTGTGTTGAGCTGTNCCAATGCCCAACCACACACACTCAGTAAAGAACCTCTTCCTAGTATTCCACCTAAACCTCCCCTGTTGCAGCTTCATGCCATTCCCTCAAGTTCTATCACTGGTCACCCAAGAGAGGACATCAGCACCTGCCCCTTCACTCCCCCTCGTCAGGAAGCCACAGGCAGCGATGAGATCTCCCCTCAGCCTCCTCTTCTCCAGGCTGTACAAAACAAGGGACTTCAGACTCTCCTCATAAGACTTCCCCTCCAGACCCTTCACCATCCTTGTTGGCCTCCTCTGGACGCTCTGCAGTAGTTTTATGTCCCTCTTGGACTGTGGTGCCCAAAACTGTCCCCAGTACTCAAGGTGAGACTGCACCAACACAGTGCAGAGCAGGACAATCACCTCCCTAGACCAGCTGGCAGTGCCGTGCTTGATGCACCCCAGGATGCAATTAGTGCTCCTGGCTGCCTGGGCACACTGCTGGCTCATGTTTAACTTGCTTGTCAGTCAAGACCCCCAAATCTCTCTCAGTCTAGCTGGCCTCCAGCGTCTGATCCCCCAGTCTGTGTGTGTAGCCAGGGTTGCCCCTTTCCATGTACAGAATCCAGCACTTGCCCTTGTTGAACTTCATGCTGTTGGTGATTGCCCAGCTCTCTAATCTGTCCAGGTCTCTGCAAGGCTTCTCCAACCTCAATGGAGTCAACAGCTACTCCAAATTTGGTGTCATCTGCAAATTTACTTAACACAGTCTCTAGTCCTGTGTCCAGGTTGTTTACGAAAATGTTAAAAAGAACTGGCCCTAAAATTGAGGCCTGGGGAACCCCGGTAGTGATTGAGTTGACAGATGAGGGTGATTAAAAAGAAAAAAAAATATCTTCAGTAATTCAGGCCTGTATTCTAGAAAGTGGATTCCTCTGTGAAAATTGCACCAAATTTTATCTTGTGATTAAGCAGCAGGATATATGATCTCAGACATGACTGGGATGTTCACTGCCCGGTCTTCATATTTATAAATGGTTTCTGAAACTATCTTCTGGCTCCTTTTATGGAGTATGCTCCCTGATCCATGTATGGTGTTGAGAGACTCCATGCTTACCTGTCCTTGCAAGCTGTGGTGAACTGGATCTATTCAGGAACTGCTTAGTGACCAGTGTGCTTTGCACAGAACTCATCAACGAGGTATGCTGTTTAATTGCCAACCTGGATTTCATTATGCCTGCTGAAAGACATTTTCTTCTGATGCTGTTAAATGTGTTGCTAATTCTCTCACTCTGCTTGTTTGCAGCTCATGTTGTTTCTCACAAATTAGGTGAAATCTCTATTCTATTGTACTAGGCATTGCTTCTTAAAAATACTGGTACAGTGTGTCTTGGACCATATCGCTGCTTGTAAGGTCTGAAATGCCTGTATTACAGGTGAGTGTTAGAGTGGAGTAAGGGGGATTTTTTTTTGCATTCCAGTATTGGTTTGAACTCAGGACTTTGTCTAATAGCTGCCTTTTTTGCTTGTGGAAAAAGCAAAAACAGCCTTTTCTTTAGCTGTATACTGTGACATGTATTTGAAACAGGAAAAAAAAGAAAGGATAAAAGCTTACTACCCTACCTAGGAGAGTCTAGGTATTGGCAGTTTATTTTTTTCTAATCAGGAGAAATTTATGCATCTGTGTGTAGGATCGTTAAAGTAGCCATTTTCCCTTCACCTGATGGTGCTTGCAGTTTGTATTTCCTGACACCAGAAGTTCATTGTATTTAATAAGCAACTTCCTATTGCATTAGCAAATTTCCATCTGGTTGGAAAGGTACCTGATTCTATTACTATATTTGTCTTCACGGCTATGATGCAAAATATAATTTGCTTATGGCTTCATAAATATGGCTAATGCAATGATATGTATATCATATTATCCACAAAAAGTTTTGCTTTATGCTGGCTACTACAGAATTTATGAATGAACAGAGAACATTAATCAAGAGGGGAGATAACTGCTGCTTCTCTAAGCTTGGAGATGTCCCAAAACTTTAGAGAGGCTTTAGAAGGGAAGTTAGACGGAAGGGTGAAAAAAAGAAAAAGAAATTAAATTACTACTGGAAAATGTCAGTGTTCTTTGTGTGAGAGAGGGAGTGGAGAGGCTTACTTAGGCTTAATAAGAGGGTGAGCAGGGTAGGAGGCCTTCCTTGGAGAGGCCATCCCACTATCATCTGCTTCTTTCAGCTTGCCTCGTAGCTCACCTTGCTGTCACAGCACATTTGCAGGTTATCCAGTGCAGACAGCAATGGGATGCTCTGTGGTACTCAAGCATATTGATTTCCAAATGGCATCTCCCAGTTTGACACAGCCAGGAGGTGTGTGCATCTCATGCCACCTTACCTACAGTTTTGAATGGCACTCTGGAAGTGCCATATTCCGTGATCGTGTTCCTTATGCAGGTGACCTACCTTTGCATTCCAAGGGGGTATGTGCCTCTCTTAAAATGTGATATGGTGGAGACAGAGCAGCCCAAGCTGTATGAAATCATGCTGGCCCTTGCTATCCACAGATAATGGTAAGGTTAGTTCATGGCTTCTCCAGTGCATAGAAAGACCACAGAAATGCTGCTAAATGATTTGTGGTGTTTTGCCACCACAAATTAGTGCGTTGATGAGGCATCCTGCAAAAGCAGTGTTTGTCTTTTCTGAAGATGTGCAAGTGTATTTACCAGTGAGTACTAATGAAGTGTGCTTGTGAAGGAAATGAAGCCTCAAGTGTGTGTAATTATGTCCCCTTCCTTCTATGATAGCTGCCAAGAGCTTGATAACAAGAGTCTGTCACCTATAACAACAACAAGGATTTTGTCGTAATCTGAGCCATTGGCTCAGTATGTGAGGAACCTTGTAGGAACCATGTCTGTAAAAGGCACTGGTTGTCAGTCTTAAATTCAGAAATTGGTGTTCTCAGAAATGTGTAAGTTTAAAGTCTTATTGGATGTCTCATGACACACTGAGCATATGGCATCAAACTTGTCTATCAGTTTAATCTGAGAGCTCTAAATATGTTCCAAAGTCTATTGTTACCTTCATTCTTAATTAGGGATTGTGCAAGACTATTGTACTCTTGTCCTTTAAAACTAGGAATTAAGAAGCAGTGTATGATATGGTCACTCATCCTCTCTGGAAACTGAATGTTTGTTTTACGTGTCAAGATACTGAGCTTGGAGCCTAACTCGAGGCAATAGTGTTTGATGGCTTTGACTGGAGTTTCCCTGTTGCATCAGATGTTTCACAGAATAGCCTAACTCTGTACACTAATGAAATCTCTAAGATGTCAGTTTGCAACCTTATGACATATTGAGAAATAAAGAGCTACATGGGGAAATGCATGATGCTAAATGTTAGAATTTGTCCAAATAGCTGCATGTGTTGGGTACATAACTGATGGTCCAAACAAAAAATTGGTCCCAGAAATGTAGTAATGTTCTTTGACTCTTTGTTAGCAAGTAGATAGTGTATCAGTGGTGTAGCCATGCAGCAAATATCAGTTATCTCTATGAAATAACTATGCAGATAGTCTGTCTTTCCTGATGAGGACAGTTGTTTTTCTTTCCACCTCCCTTCCCCACCCTGCCAAGGAAGATGATCTTCTTGCTATTCGGAGTAATAGGGTGAGATAATTTTGAAAATCAGTCAACTTCAAGCCTCTTGTAGATCCAGGTTTCAACCATACATACCCCTGTGTGTTCAGCATCAGTGTTTATCTAAGCATGATTGTGTTCAACTATCTCGTTAAAAAAGTGTTCTTTGGTGTTTATGTTAAATTGCCACTAATTATATCTTTTGGGTTAAAACCAGTCAAATTGAGCATCTGTTATGTTTGTGAGCATCTGGCTAGTGCATCTGGGAAAAAACTATCCCTGGATGTGGAGAGAGGTGGAGGATGGAACAGTTCAACTGCCTGAGGAACAGCTCACTGTCACTGGGGATGCTGGTCTCTACCCAGTGGGTCTGGTAAGGAGCCTGATGGGCACAAAGAGGACAGTACAAAGTCATTGTGGTGCTGACTGCCAGAGATCCTGTGGAAGCATCTGTTTTTGGAGCCAGTGGCCTTGCTTTTTGGACAGTGACAGTAGTTTCTGTATATATGTAGCCAGTACAGTATGTCCAGTAAACAGTGCTCTGCTGTATTTGGTGAGGGAGCTAAAGAATTCCCATTTTGCCTGGAGTTTGACACCAACAAATACAGTAAAGAATTTATTAATGACCAGGTGGGCAGTGAAGCACCAGCACCTTGATCTGGAACTGGCAAGAACCATCAGAAACAGAGTTGGGAAGAAGTGAGAATTGAGACCAAATGGCAAGGAGTGAGTTACTAGCTTCCTCTTCCTTGGGCTTCTGATGGTTTAACAGTTTGGGAACAGAAAACTCAATTGTTCAGCTGATAACCATTAAATTAATTATAACTGGTTTCTAGGCTATTGTAAAAAAATGGATAATGCTTACTAGCTTTTCTGGAATGTTTGTCTTTTTGGAAGCTTTCCTAGGATTGATGTCAGTCTGAGGGAAAGGGACTCTTAGCATAGAAAAGAAAGCTCATGTCATGCCTGTAAACTCTGAAGCTCAGGTGTATTAGAATTAGGAATCAGTGTATGTTAGATCCTAGCTGTTAAAATATACACTTATTGCCTCCTTCCCTCCCCAGTTTCCCTGGCAGTAGGTTGGAGAAGCATGAATGAGGCCCAGCTGGCTTTACATCCTTGCCCTATCCAGGAAAATGGTGGGGGGGTGTCTGTGGCTGACAGTGCAATTGAAAAGACCAGTAGCTTGAGTGCATTTATGGTGCTTAGTGCAGGCAACACTTCATCTATGTAATTACAAATTATGTTTCTACATTCAGTTATTATTCTTGGATGTAAAATATGTACAGAAAAATCAGGATTTAAATATAGTTACTTATGAATTGTAAAAATTTCTACTAGAATCAAATGTATGGAGTAAAATTAAGTGTTGTACTCTGTCCCACAGCAAAGAAGAGTTTGGAGCTGGATATGCACCCTCTTCAGTGTGTCAGTAGAGAAAACATAGCAATTAAATCAGTGGGTCTTTTTTTAATCTGTTGTTCTGTTTACTGGGAGAGAGGCAAGGAAATTATTTACTTGTTTGTAAACAAAGAAGATAACTTGTCCTGAGGCCTAGTAAGTAAGCCTACATGTATTTTTTTTTTAGTTTTCCTCACATCTGTCCACCCTGTGTAGTGGTTTTGCAGAGCAAGGTTCTGGTGTGTGTGTTCATGCTGCAGTGTCTTCTGCACGAAGCTCCTAGAAGCTTCCCCTATACCCGACAGAGTAAATACCAGCTGGGCTCAAGGCCAGACCTGATGCTGACCAAGGCTGAGCCCGTCAGTGATGGTCATGGCTTTTACAAGGATTCCTGCTAGCTTCAGGAAATTTCTGTGGAGTCTTCCTGACTGTTAGATCTCTTGTGTGGTACTGTGCAGCCCAGGAATGAGACATGACAATTATCCTATCCCAGAGTAAAATGGGTAAATGGTATTTCATTACTATCCTCCTCTAGAATCCAAATCTTTACTCACACGTGATCCTGAATGTTTATATGAAATGGAAAATTAAGTATGTTTCTCATATATGACCAAGATGCAGGGCATCTCCCTTGCAGGTTCATGATTGTGCTCTTGATTGTGCTCCTCATACTAGCAGAAAATGAAATGACAGTGTTGACCCATTGTTCTGCAAGGGAGTGGGTGTAAAACAGAGAGAAACCACTACACAACTAACACAAACCCTGTTCTTCTGCCTGGTGATAATCTGGTAATGCTTACTCAATTTCCTTATAGTACAATTAATTATTTTTGTTTGGATTTGTTATGAGAAAGTGTGTTGTGATAACTTCCTTTAGCAGCTCAAAATGTAACACTAAACTCCCTGCTGGCATGACTTCAAGAGCCATGCTGTGCCAGCAGATAATTTGGCCTAGATTATTTTTAAGAAGGTTGTCAGTCTTGTTTTCCTCTATTACAAGCTTACTGTGGTAATATCAAATATTTATTCTACCGATTAGAGCTTTAACTCTAAACAGACCCAGTGGTGTAATCTCTTGACCTGTGCAGTGAGGAAGACAGCAACGTTCACAGAGCTTTGGGGGAGTGATTCCTCTTGAAAAATTTTTGTGTTGCCAGAAATCTCAAACCCATGTTTTTTTCATTGCAAGCATTGTCCATTGTGCCCCTGCTGAAATACTTCGTGAAATTTTCTCATCACAAAGCTGGGAGTGAAATCATGGCTTTTTTTTTCTTCTAATTTTTCCCCCAACATAATTACACTCACATACCTGTATACATATACACGCATGAGCAGATGTGTGCAGAACACACGTGGTCACATACTCATCCTGGCTTCAGAAGGGCAGAAGAGGAAACATTAACATGCCATTAGCTGCAGGGGTCTATAAAGAAACCTGTCTTCGGATTCCAGGTTGTGTTGAGAGAAAAACATACAAAAACATAGGTGCTTCTTACATCACTTGCTAGCTCACTGATGTATTTGTCCCCCTGCTCCCTCCCCCCTGCCTACAACCTCTTACATCTCCTTGGAACACGGACTCCCCTCCCCTTTAGGAAGTCTCATTCATTCATGTTTTGAAGGAATTTCTTAATTCTCTTTCAGCAAGATTACTGTCATCCGTGCCCCTTTTCCTTCTCTCTGCCTTTGCCAGGGGGAGAGAGAGGAGCAGGGCCTGCCCAGATGGTTGAGGACCAAAAAGAAGGAACATTTTCTCATGCTTTTAAAAAGACCACTTTCTTTCCTGCCTAATATTTAGCTCCTTCAAATGCAAATGGAGAGGTTTCACTCCAAGGTTAGCATAACAATTATGGGAAAGCTTTAAATCTGAAGCATTTGTTTACACGATGAAAGGAGTCCACAGTCCAAAAGCTCTGAGGCCAGGGCTTTTCAGTAGCTATTTTCTGACTAAGTAGTGAACTGCAAGTCAATTTTAGACCACAAAGAAAACCAATTTATATCAGTGTGTAAGCTAATTTTGGAGGGAGTTCTACATTATAAACGGTGGTGTGTTTTTTGCCTTTTTTTTTTTAAAGTGACTGTTACTGAAATAAACTCCCAATTTCCCTCTCCTCCAACCCTTTGCATCTTGGTGTTTAATGAGACCCCAGATGTTTTGGATGCTAATGGCCGTTCCCCAGTGCCTTCAGAAGAAGGGACATGGAGGACCTGGGGAATCGCTTTCAATAATACCTAGGTGGGTGGTTGTCCAAAAACTTTTACTGATGCTCAGGAGGGAATTCCAGGTGGGCAGAAGTCCTGTCAAATAAGAATTTTTCTATCTTGCTTTGTTTAACTTGCTTTCCTGGTTGCTCTCTCTCCCTGAGTGCAAACTCTTAGCAAACTTTTCAGTGGTGGTATGCTCTGGAGTGACAACTCTTGGGTACAGTTATTCCATGGAATCTGTAAGATGTTTCTGTTTTGATCTTATTCCTCCATTGCTATTCTTTCAGTATGCCACGATCCTGAAATAATGCTGTATAATACTACTTGACAAACTAGATGTTTCCATGCCTTCTGTTGATTAGACCCTCCACACAAAAGCTTCTCTTGTCACTGTCCACTTTGACTTTCAGTGGCACCAAAGTCCCTGTAAGTCCCTTGGATGTTTTGTTAAATGTCTTCTTCAAAGGCTTGGAATAGAAGCAATGTGTTGCTGTTTCTTCTTCATCCCAGACAAGACTTCAGATTTTGTGCATCAGAGGTAACTTTGGCCAGTGATATTAAGGGAGGAATATGTTGTTGCCTAGGTGCCAAAGTAATGTCATCATCAAAAAACAAGCAAGATCATTTTGAGATATATTTGGTTCGTTGGGAAAAGGGCTTCTACTGGTTACAAGTATTTGGGGCATTTAGCCTCTACACTCTAAGCAATGTTTTCCTTGTGGAAAGTCTCAGAAAAGCTTTTCAGAATGTGGTGGTTTCCTGAGCAAGGTGTCTGCTTTCTCTCACAAGAAACTTTGTACAGATGCTGCAAAATCCTGCGGTGTTGTTCTTAGTCCTATGTATTGAGAAGGATGAACACTTGCTGGTTTAGTCTTCTGAAGTCATCTGACTCGTCAGCTCCTGTGGAAGCAGATGATGTGAAATAAGTGGTTTCCTTGACTGTTAACTAGAATTAATGCAACATTATGCATCTGGTATTTGTAGAGTTTGTGAATTACTTTGAAATTATGTCTTGAAATTCCAGCCAATACAGCAAGGCTGATCAGTATGAACAAAGTGAAAAGAGCAGATGCAAAGCAACGAACAGGTTGTGGTGAACCTTGGTGCAACCTCCCTCTGAGAGAACCTGCAAAGTAAGGAGTTAGTGCTAGGGTGTGAAACTCCTGAGTTTTAGTGAGGCCATATCTGTGTGGTTTGGTCTGCTCTCTGTCTCATTAATCTATTGATCAACAAAGTGGGGATGTGTGGTTTTTTTTCCAGTACTACTTATTGGTTGACTAAAATACATCTTTATAGTTTTTCAGTGTTGGTGATCAGAAACCTGATACTGAGGTAACTGTTTCTGGATTAATAATTACCAGATTGCTGTCCAGAAAATTGTCTAACATTTTCTCAGATAGTTTAACTGGTACCATCTGTTGTTTATTCTCTGGAGCTGGTTAGCAACTGAGTGAAGTGACTTACGATAATGGCAATCGGAAGAGAAAGTAAGTTCATCTTAGAGTTTTTTAATGAAGAAATTGTTTCTATTGATCCTGTAGAGCAGTGAATGAGGCCATCTCAGCTGTTGGCCTTAAAGTTCATAGCTGTGGCAGATGTTCCTTGTGCTTCAAAGCCCCTGAAGTTCATTCTGGCCAACCTCTTTTGAGTGGCCTGTGGGGACAGGACAAGGGGCAATAGTCACAAGTTGGGCCACAGGAGTTCCGCACCGATACGTGAAAGAACTTCTTCATGGTGAGGGTGGCGGAGCACTGGAACAGGCTGCCCAGGGGGGTTGTGGAGTCTCCTTCTCTGGAGATATTCCAGACCCATTTGGATGCCTACCTGTGTGACCTCCTCTAGGGAACCTGCTTTGGCAGGGGGATTGGAGTGGATGATCTCTCAAGGTCCCTTCTAACCTCTACAATTCTGTGGTTCTGTGATTTGAGGTCCCTTCCAGTCCAAACCAGTCTACAATTCTATGATTGGATTAACCAATTTCTCTTGCAGCTAACAACAGCTAATATATGTTACACTGCCTCGTTTGTGGAAGTCCCTGACTTTTCTCTTGGTTTTTCATCCTGAAACTCTTAATGCATTAATGCATAATTCTATTATGGAAGTACTCACTACTTTGATCCTTAATTGGGGTGCTTGGGTTATATTTATTATTTAAATGGCAAAATCAGTTCTGCAATAAGCATACTAAGATCTTAAAGTCTTTTAAGTCTGTCTGTCCCACTTGTTGCTGTAGGTAATGCATTCAGGAGAGCTTTCCTGGATCTTCTCCAAGGTTTGCAGATAGAAATGACCCTATAGGAGTAATTTTAAGTTGTCATCATGTCAATTTCTGTTGTGAAGAATTACTCTGTGTGCTAGCCTGTTGTAGATCTGGAGGTTATAGCAAATTTTTATAAGTTTTATTTTTATCTGCCCAGTGACAGCTTAAAAAAAAAACCCAAACAAACCCAAATGCAAAAAAAAAACCCAAACCAATCCAAAAACCACAGAAACCCAAGAACAATCCCAAAGCCCCCTCCCTCAAAGCCAGGGCTTGCTAGCCCACTAAGTGTATTTTAAAGAAATGCTTACAAAAGCAAAGATAGCCTTTGTGTCATTGTGAGGCTCAGAGCTTCATCTTTTAGACCTTTCTTTGTAGCAGTGGGTAGGTTATACAGCTATTTTTTAACCTCTGACCTTTTAACCTTTCGGGTTGGAAAATAAGGCTGCTCTGAAAGCTTTAGCTACCCAAGTGGCTATATGTAAGCCCATTTGTGCTGCTTTAATGCAGGTTCTGTATGTTAATTCTCCAGTAATGTAATCAAGAAAGCGCTGGCATTCAGAACCAGCAAGTACCTAGTACTCACTTCACCCCCTGACCGTAATGAATGTAAAACGCTGGTAGTAATAGATTGGAATGAAAAACTCCTTCATCTTGGCATGCAAGAGATTTGCAATCACATTTTGATTCTGAGTGCTGCTTGATTTTGGGGATTAATGCGTGGGTAGATCGACCTCTCTTGCAGGAGCAGTTGTTTTTGTACTGACTGTGTGAAAAACAAATTTCAAATAGATGGCCTGTTGCCCTTCTCTTGCAATTTGTTATTATCACCCGTTTGGTTCCTCAGTAGAAATACCTGCTCTGAACTCTTCAGGGTTTTTTCCTTCTTTTCATGTCTTACAGGGAGGAGGGTGAATTTTATTATCAACAGAAAGATTGGCTGCCTTTTGTTCCCTTTGCTGTCATCAAATATGGCATCCCTCGGTTGACTTAGTTAATTTGAAAATTGGAAACTTGTGCTTTTCAAAGCAAAACTAGGCTCTTGCTGTATTTTCTAAGCTATTTCTACCCGAGAAATAACTTATGCTATAGACATTCTATGCAAAAAAAAACCCCAAACCCAACCCCAAACCCCTAAAAAACCCAAAAGACAAAACCACTTCTGTTCAGGTTAGATTTATATTCGTTTACCTGTTTTAGACATATCAGGAACCTTTAGTTTTTGGTATTGGTTTTACAGAGAGAATATTGCTTGAGCTATGTGTTCCAGAACTGTCTAAGCATCAGTAATATGAGCATGTATACTGTTTACCTGAGAAATAATATTATGACCCAAATTCTTATCTCTTATGTGCTTGGCCTGCTGTGGTGGTTTTGTAATGTGGCCTCTTTAAGAAGCAGTTAAGAAGCTTCTTAGGGGTCCCACAAAGTAAATACCAGGTGGGCTCCCAAGGCCAAACTCCACTGCTGACAACACTGGCCAGGCCAATCAGCAGTGGTCATTGCACCACTGTGAATCACAATTTA
>VXBZ01007599.1:400662-413970 GCA_013399135.1 Heliornis fulica | reverse complement strand
AGGGGTGTGTGTGGGGGGGTGTTTTAAGAGCTGTTTGTACGTCTCATTATCCAACTCTGTTTTCTCTGTGTATGTGTGTAGTGTAATAGAGAGTTTTCTTGCCTTTCTTCTGTGTTGGGTCTGTTTCGAACATGATGCTAATGGCAGAATGATCTCTCCCTGTCCTCTCTAAAGGCTCTTGACTCCAAAGCCTCTCAAAGTTTTTCTCCCCTGTCCAGCTAAGAGGGGAGTGATAGAGTGACTTTAGTTTGAGTCTGGCCTCCAGACAACCTGCTCAGGTGTAGCTTTTGTCTTCCTACTTTCTACTCAGTAGCTAACTAACCAAAAAAAAAAAAAAAAAAAAACACAACATGCCTNAAAAAAAAATAAAAGCAGCAAGCTCAAGCCTAGGTTTTGGTGGCATTTACAAATTCAACAGCTGGCTTTTGAAGTTGCACTTCTGTGGTCTTAGATAAAGTATAAATATGTCCCAGGAGATAGCTATCCCAGATTGTTTTACCAGTTAAGGATTACAAATGACCTGGAAAATGTTTCTTGTCACCTTGTGTCTTCCTATTGGCTTTGTTGGTAGCAAGCAGGTGATGCCAACTGTTATACTATGTCATATTTTATGTCTTTTTTGTACATTATCTTGATTTAGAGTTATTAATTTTGGAAAATTGTGTAGGTAAAAGGGGTGAGATTGTTATACTCAGAAAACCAGGTGATATATATTTAAGGTTGTAACCGATTCTGGTTCTAGAGCTATGCTCTGTGGTCCAAAATGTTATTAGTGTGGTTAAGAATCTCAGTCATAAACTGTAATGGGAAAGGGAAGAGGAGCTTTCAGTGTGCTACTTGTCTTGCAGTAGGTGTGTTTTGTCAAACTGATTCTTAAGGTGTTATCACAATGCAGGGAAACATTATCCAAAAGAATCCCTGCTATTGCAGACAAATCCTATCTGGGGTTATGAAAATTGAGGTTTGATTTGTGGTAGTAGATATGACAATCATTATCAGCTGTTTCTTTAATATCTTTTGTTACATCAAAATGGTGGGAAATGGCTCTGCACTCCCAAAGGGATGGATGAAAGTGATACAGACCTCTTTGGCACACTGCAGTGTTTGGATCACGCTTCCTCCCACACCAGCAAATGCTGTTGTGATGTGTTAGCCAGTGCCAGGCTTGTTAGCAGAGACTGTTTAGGAGTGTTTAGTTGCCTATATTTAAGTCTCTCCAAAGCTCCATTGTAGTAATATATTAAAATATTATTATTACATAATTATGTAGGACTCTAGTAGTAATAATAATAAAATATAATTTATATACTTATAATACATTATCATATGTATTATATGTTATCTTTTATGGTGTAACAGGTTTGTCTTAGCAGGGGGGTAGTGCAGAAAACCTGTGTCTGGAGCACTGTGGTTGTGCTAGTCCTTCTGCAGTAGCTCCATGTTGGAGGCTCTTCACAGACTGGAAATAGTGGAGTGATGGAGCTTTCTTTTGAGACTTGCATGGAGTGCAGCTGAATGTGAAATTGGGGTCTGAATCCTATGGCAAGAAGACCTAGAGTCTGATTTGACAACTGGCTCCTGTAAATGTGTCTGTTTTCTAGTAGAAGTACTGAGAGCAAATGGTCAATTTAATAATGTCTAACCTATTGCAATCACTGCTAAATATGGTCCTCACTTTTTGCTCAGCAGCCTTAAAGGCTTTGAGATGTCTGTTGCAATTCTGGTTGGTAAATATCAGTGCTGCCCTGTGGAAATACATGAAGAAACAAAATGTTGCCAAACTAATGCATTTTCGGAGTGCCACAAATAGTGACAACACATAGGCCATCTAAATCCTGCCAGTTAGTTAACACTACAGGAAATATTATCCTTCATCAGCTTCCATCCTTTAGCATGCAGAGAAAGGTAGCCCCATCACCCCAAATTCTGTTGCCACAAAGATGAAAATAGATTAATCAATGTTCTCAAATAGCAAAATATATTCCATGGGTAGCAGACAAAGTAAATTCTAATTAGAAAAGATTTGGGTAGCAAATTCTGTGTCAAATTTTTTTTTCAAGGATATGGGTAGTGTTAGCACACAGAACACTAGTATGACTGATATTAGTATGGGTTTCTTTATAAATATAGAAAGTGTGAAATGTGTCAGAGGGAAAACATCTACTAGTGAAGATTTCACTTACAGTAAGCTTTTATTGCTGACCTGGACAAATCTTCTGTAACATGAAACTTGTATTTAAGCATTTAAGATGCCTGCTAATAAAATCTAGAAATGAGACAACAATATTGTAGCAGCAAATAAATCTCCTTGCTTTGCATCTTTTGTAGTAGATAATAAAAAGAAAATAAACAAAATACATACACCTCCAAAAGTGAATTGCCAATTTGATGACCAATGCTTAAATAAATCTCTAGCATGAGTGCTTCTGTACTGAGTCCTCTGTCTTTGGGCTTTTATCTATGAGGTGGGTGGCTACTGTCAGTACTGTCATGTGTAACTCTGTATGCTCATTCTGAATTGTGTTGCTGTCACTCAAAATACAGCTTATTTAGGTCAGTTTTGTTATGAGAAGCAACTTTTTATTATGGGTGACGCATAGGTCAGCTAAAGAAAAGCCTTGGGTAGTGGAAAACAAATATTAGCTTCTCCCTGTGCAGTGTAGGTTCCTTGTTAAAAATAAAATCCTGGAAGGAGATAATATACTGTGATATACCTTTTGTGTACACACTTAACTCCTTGTACATAGTCCACTTGGTAATGTGTCTGTGGAGACCCAGGACACTGCCTTGACTTGAGAGATGAGAGAAGTGAGGCAATGTGAGTATTCATCCTTCAAATTGAAGTCCATTAATGTATGGTCTTCCATCAAAGCTGATGAATGTTTATGTTCTACAGTTGTTCACATAGCTACTTTGAGTGAATTGTGGTATCAGAGTGAAATGTTTGTGTGGTCCTAAATATTTTTGTAAGTCATGAAAATGCACAATGACGTGGTGTCTTTAAGTACTTCTGTGCATGAAATACAGGTGGTAACATCAAGGAATCGGACATTGTAGCTGGAAGTTGTCCATGTTGATAAGCTTTATTCTGAGAGAATAGACACTTAATCTTGAAGTCCATCTGTGAGACTTTGCCTTCCAAAAAATAAGTTCTGAGTAAATAAATGTCACTTCAGGCTTTAATATTGTGTAACAACATGCTGTCATCCATTGTCACCTACTTAGTAGGTGGGGTGCTAGTGCTAAATTGACATCTGCTCAGAACAGTGGTATAAAAAATGGTTCAAGGAAGTGTAAATGACACAGAGCTAACTTCAGAGGTTAACCTTTGCATACTAAGCAAGCTATCCAGGATCCCTTTACTCACAGCAGTTCTTCATTTCAGATCACACATTCAAACATCTACTTGAACATCTACTTGTCAAGCACTGGGCTGTATTGTTAATCCTCTCCTCTAATGTTCAGTTGTTTAACTGAAGTAGGACCATTGCTACTTGCATTTTGTTGTTCTTCTCTGTGTTTTGCAGACTGATTTCCTCTTTGCAGCATCTTAACGTTCTGGGGAACATCAGTATTCCTGTCTCTTATGTCTGAAGGTGAAAGGTAAAAAGTTGAGGTAGTCTGGGTGACTGAGTAGTCCTCACAGGAGGAATTTTTCTTCAAAACAAAATTTTTCATGGTATTATGAGTGTAACTTAGCAGTATATCGACATTACTTTGTGGAAGAAGTGATTTTCAGTATGTGGGGTAGGATGGTTTTATTTTTATATTTTAAATTTTTGTGAAAATTATAAGCTATGTATGTAAAAAATAAAGCCCATCATTTCTGTTGAATTTACCCATATTTGGGCTGTATTAAATGCTAGGATAAGAGGAAAGCAATCCCAGCCCTTGTACACTGTGAATTCCCACGATGGCATTCAGAGCAGTGTAAGGATCTTCCCCCGTTCCCATTTGGTACTGTTATTGTTTTTTAAAGGTGAATCTGGCAGGTTGTCCACATTCCAAGTGAAAAAGAGCCCCTGGAGACAAGTGGCTTGTTTTTGGAATGGAAGTCTATGAAAGAGCTGGTTCCTTTCATAGTACTGCAACTTGCTACAGCTTATTTCTCTAAATAGGAACTTCTGTATTTAAAAAAAAAAAAAGGAAAATTAAATAAATTTATTCCCTGGTTCCCCTCTGGAGAGCTATTTTGATGTGTCTCTTTGCCTCTGCCCTCTTCCCCCACTATTTTTGAAAGCAAGCTTTTACTTTCTGCTTGCATAGCAACATCTCTGATTCTTGGCCTTTCTCACTGAATTGGGACTTTGGTTTCATCCTGTTAGCAGGTAAATGGCCTTAAACCCTTCATGGTTTTGTCAGGGTAAAGTGGAGCTGAAAAGCATTACATATGTTCCAAGTTGAGAGGCAGCTCTTTTTGCCATGTTCAAGTGGGTCTTTCCCTTCCCCCCTTCTCCGCCTCCTCCTCCTCCTATTAAAGGGCTCAGCCACAATGAAGCTTTAATCAGCTTCATTGATTTAAAGCTAATTTGCACTTGGCTTCAAGGCTAAGGTCTGCAGCACAAGCTGAAGACCTTTAAATCAGAAGTCGGAATGGAGAGCCTTAGGTATATCATATTGTCTGCTGTGCAAAAGAATAACAGCTTCTGAAGACTGCAAATTAACTGGGGGGGGGGAAGCACAAAGCAGTGTTTTCTTCTGTTAATGTAACCTCTGCTTGCTTAGTTACACAAGCTTTGCTATCAACAATTCTGCTTCATCATGTAAATTAATAGTCAGCTGAATATGTTTTAGCTCTGTAATGTTTTCAGCACTACAATTCTGGTTGGTTTCAGTTGCATTTAACCTAATTGCCAAACTGATCCCCATCAGTAATAACTTTTAATATTTATTTTTCCCAAAGGGAAAAAATTGTCTTGTCTGTATTCTGCAATTAAGGAGGTGATGAAATATTCAGTGTATGCCTCTGCTCCGACTTAAATTCTTTTGTTAACTTTATCAGATAAGCTATAAAATATTAACCAGCCCACTGTCTGAGCATGTGTGAGCTGTATACTGTTTATCAGACATTTTAAAGTACTTATAATTTTTAACATTGACTGTATCACAAGAGAGACTACATTATCCTCTGTTCCCAGAATCTGTGCTCTTGATGATGCTTACTGTACCCGACTGTGTGTGTCCAGTTTCTTTACAACACAATCAGAACACACAGAAAAGCATTGTTACTACAAGCTGTTGTTAACATCTAAACAGGCAGAGCAGAAATGATGTCTGTCCTTAATTTGTCCTTTCCCCTATATTCTGGCCATGCTGGGCTGTACTTTACAGTGGTGCTTACTGGATTTTTGTGGCCAGTTGCATGTTTGGGACAGTCCTAGCTGTGTGTGGGTGTTGCATACATCTAGTATATGTAGATAGGTGCAAACTCGACAGTGAGTTTGACACATGGCTGCATAGACTCTGGGAGCAATGTCTGGAAATATCTTATGTTTTTTGCACTTGAGTGCCAAATTTTGCATGCCTCACATATGCAAAAATTCAGGGAGGATAAGCTTGGATTTGTGGTGGCTTGCCGTTTCTGCTTTTTGTTTTAGCTATCAAGAAAGAAAACACAGTTTTCTGAAAGGTTTTGGCCTCTTCTCTGTGTGTGGCTTTGAAACAATTCATGAGCTCACTGCAGTGATGGAGGAATTTCAATGTGTTCGTTAAAAAAGTGACTCTGCTTTCTTGTCATGTCTGTGAAGGGAGTGCTAAGCCTGAGCCACCACGACAAAGTCAAAGTGGTATTTAACTTGTGAGCTTCTCCACAGAAATGAATTCATATGTTTACTTGCTCTTACCTTTTTTTTTAAAAAAAAAAAACAACACAACAACCCCAACTTGCAAGTTTTGCAGGCAGAATCTGTGTGTGGATATTGAGAGCACGGTAGGTTAGCAGTATTTGAAAGCTGGTGGGCACAGGTACAGTAAGAGAAGGAAAAACTGGAATGTGTGGAACGCTGTGGGAGTGTTTCACACGGCCTGCTGAGGTATCTGCGGTGGGGAGGCGTAGCATTCCTCACCTACCAACCGTGCACACTCACATGTGGCTACTGGAGCCATACAGGCCTCTCTGGATTTTCCTCACCTGACATGTGAAGCTCTGTATGCCAATACTTGGAGTCTTTCTCCGTCCTGTCCTTTCTCCCTGTTCTCCTGCACTGGATTATGTGACATGAAAGGGCTGGAGCCATTAAGGGTCTGCTTTTTGTCCAGGTTCCTTGTATGTGCTGTGTGCTGTTAGGAGGCTTGTGTTCACTGGTACGGTGTCTTACTCTCGCTGGAAACCCTGTACCAGGCGTGATTGCTCTGAGTGATGCAGCTGCATCCAGCTGCACGATGCTAGAGCGTGGCACTGAGATGCCAGCTTAGGGGCTGTCAGGAGTGTGATGGAGATAAGTCTCATGTGTAAAGATTGAGACTAGACAGGTCTACTCCTAGGATATGTGATGCTGTGGATCACATAAAGCTTTTAATCTCCAGAGATTCCAGATGACAAGGGCATGTAAAGGTAGAACAAGAGGTAATGGGTTTAAACTGAAGAAGGGCAGATTTAGAGTAGACTTTAGGAAGAAATTGTTCCCTGTGAGGGTGGTGAGGCCCTGGCACAGGCTGCCCAGAGAAGCTGTGGCTGCCCCCTCCCTGGCAGTGTCCAAGACCAGGCTGGATGGGACTTCGGGCAACCTGGGCTAGTGGAGGGTGCCCTTGCTCATGGAACACTTTGTGATCATCTTTGAAGTCCCTTACAACCCAAACTGTCTGTGATTCTATGAATATGGAGTTTATTCTGGTTTTAGAGCAACTTGCAAAGTCATGCAAGACAACAGAAACTAATGAGAGAAATTAAACTGAGACAAGACCAACTTAGAAGAGTAAAGCAGACCACCAATAAGGTCATAAACCTTGAATGGGCTTTGGGCTTTGCACAGGTATTCCAAGTGTTCTTACCTGAAGTCTGTCTATAAGTAATATCCCAAGTAACATAATTTCTTGTTTATTTTAACTCCTCAAGTTATTGCTTCGTGGGAAACTAGCTGCTGTTTGAAAGGATGCTATAGATTCGTTTAAAAAAAACCAAACCCAAACAATATGCTACAGAGCTAGTTGTTTGATTTTCAAGATAACTAATGAATTTACTAAACTCTGTATTGATTATTACAAGATGAACATGTTAATGCACAAGGCATTGAAACAGCCATTTAAAAATGTGAATTGATTCAAGAGTTTCTAGCATGATCCTGTGCCAATACGTTATCAGAAGACTTTTTACTTTTGAACTTAGAGGTAAAGGACCGAATGCTACAAACAAATGCATATTTAATTAACCTCAATGCCTCCTCTAGTATGTCCTCTGGGAGCAGACTAGCTCACACACGAGTATCTGGTCTTAAACTTAACATGTGCTAGACTTCCATGGAAATCTGCTGAAAAGTTACGTTTGATACAAATTCAGTGGTTTGTCTCCTTCATAAAATGCCTCAAACACTTCCCAAAGACATCTTCTTGGTGTCACACTTCTCTGTATCATTAAAAAAATAGGGGATGAGGGGGAATATGTAGTCCCAAGAGATTTTGGTTTTGTTAGATGAGGTGACTGATCTGATTTGTGGTGTTCAAGCACTGTACATGTCCCTTCATGTGTGTGAATTTTGCCCTGGCTGTAATGACATCACAATGTGAATGTTGAGAGAGAGGAGCAGACTGACTGACTTCTAAATTTGATGTTGAAGCCCTTCAGAAAGGTGATGCCAACTTTTGGTTGTTTGGCTGTCATTGCCTATGAACTTGTAGGGAATGCTACAGCAAATGCCTTGCTCTCTGGAAGAAGGAAGCTAACGTTGTTTGGGAATGTCTCTTATAATTTGGGAATGTCTGTAATATGTTATGGCTTCTGATTACAATGACAATGCTCACATTTAGGTCCAGGAGCATTTATAAACCTCTGTCATCTAGCAACTGCAGCAAACCTTTCCAGTAGGATGAAGGGGGCACAATCAACAATGGACAAATTTTATGACACTCTTATTCTTTTTGTTATGTTGGAGTAAATAATTATTTCCTTTATTTTAACATGTACCAGATGCATGTAAGAAATCAAGATGCTTTAAGGCTATTCTTAATACTTAACCTTAGCCAGGAGAAGCATATGACTAAGAGCATTGTTCTGATGCTCCTTGAATTCTGACAGGCTTGATGCTGTAACCACTTCCCTAGGGGAGCCTTTTCCAGGGACTGACCACTCTCTCAGTAAGGAACCTTCTAAAGTCCAATCTGAACATGCTTGACACAGATTCATTCTGTTTCCTTGTGTCCTATTGCTGGGACATCTTCTGCTTTTGTTTGGCATCTCACTTGCTCAAGCCTGAAGAAGCACACTTCTCCCTCCTCCACTCAGTGTAGCTGGACCACAAGGAAAATACTATCCAAGTGCTGGTGGTAGTATTTGTGAGCATCTCAGTGCAGTCTTGCAGGCTGTGGATGATCTGTAAGTGAAAGTACTGCAGTGCTGGCTCCCTTAGTGCAATACTGCATGCAAGGCCAGAGCTAAGTGAAAATTAGGATGTTCTACTTAGCTACATATAATATTGAAATGGGGGCTGGTCTAGACTTAACTGATTTTCAACTTTGTTGGAGTCTGTGACTGGACAACAAAACACTGAATGTCACTGTCATTGCTCCTTTAGGACCAATTCTAAGGTAAATTGTGTGTGCCTGGCAGTTCCCAGAGAAATATCTTGTGGTGGATTTCAGGATTAGTAAAAATGATTGTTTCTTGTTGCTGGTGTGAAATGAGTGGGTGAGCTACCACAATGCTAATGCATTATTGCTCTTACCATTTAGCCAGATCATGATGACTGAACCGACGTGTATCTTAATTGAAGGTAGAATAAGTCCTCTCATCATTAAGGACCTGAAACAAAGCCACTGAAATTAGTGAGAGAATTTTCCCACTTATTGCAGTGTTTGTTGGCAAAGGTGTGGAATCCTTAGCTTTCCTTTGCAGGCTTCCCCACTCTAGCCTAGGAATTTGCCTATTAACAAACTGGTTTGGTCTAAGTCATCTGTTTTGCAAGGAGTGGATGTCTTTGGCACTGATGTAGGACATGGAGTAGAAGACCTGCGCAACACCATGGCGTTCCTTGGCTCGGAGTGTAACACAACCTTGTTTGGTATTAGTCACACATAGGCAGCCCAGTGTACTTCATGCTTATTGATTCACCTTGTTGATAATTGCAGCATGCTGCTAATAAATGAGCCTGCTGAAAACTAATACACCCATATTGTATCTGCATGGTTATACTGATTGGTGTCGGTTAAGTTGAGAGGGCACAAAAAGGCAGTTTGAATTTCCTTGAATGTTTATGATCTTTAGTATCTGCAAAAGGATAAAAATTGTCTAAAAACTTAAGATATATTGTAAGGTTTATTCATTTCATTAAATATTTCCTGCTTGCTTAATTTTTTTTTTACTTTTTATAAGAAATTTATATGAGGATGGGGAGAAAGGGAAAAGAACACTAAACCATTAATTTTATTAATTTTCCTTTTATCAGACTCTTCTGATGCATGCAGAACAGTGTTGACCACAGTGTTCCTTTCATTCAGTTGGAAATACCATGTTAATCACACTCTGACAGTTTTATTTGGTTTCATTATTTGCTATTTCATTTGGAAAAAAAATCTGAGCATTTTTTAAAGAATCATGATAGACTTTCTCAGGTATGCTCAAAGCTGAAGTACCTTGAAGAGGAGATTCAGACTTGAGACATTCCAGCCACAGCTGCTCAGTCCCACCCACAAACTCAGCCTTTTGCCCTGTCAGTTGTGCTGATACAACTATTTGTAGGGCCATGCACTGTTAATCTGTTCAGTGAGCTGGTTTAAGCAGTCCTCTGAAGATGAGTGTTTATATGAGTTTATTTTTAACCCTGGTCTGACTTGCAGCATATGTCCACAAGTCATTTGTCAGCACAGTGGGTGGCCCGTAACCACTGCTTCAGTGGGCCAGGGACTTCCAGAGCCATGGAGCAGCTGAGTGTACCAGAGGAGGGTCACCAAGATGATCAGAAGGATGTCACACCTCTCCTATGAAGACAGGCTGAGAGCATGGTGCTTCTTCAGCCTGGAGAAGAGAAGGCTCTGGGGACCTTACTGGAGCCTACCAGTACTTGAAGGGGTCCCAGGAAGGTGGGAGAGGGACTTTTACCAGGGATTGGAGTGATTGGACAAGGGCTAATGGCTTTAAAATGAAGGAGAGTAGATACAGATTAAGACATTAGGAAGAAATTCTTCCCCTTGAGGGTGGTGAGGCCCTGGCACAGGCTGCCCAGAGAAGCTGTGGCTGCCCCCGCCCTGGCAGTGTCCAAGGCCAGGCTGGATGGGGCTTTGGGCAGCCTGGTCTGGTGGAGCGTGTCCTAGCCCATGGCAGAGGGGTGGAACTGGATGGTTTTAAGTTCCCTTCTAAACCAAACCACACTATGATCCTAAGTACTTTCATATGATCTGCACCTTGATGTATGCCTGCCTTGATATTCTGAAAGCGTGAGAATAGATACAAAAGTTCTTTGTTGTAATAGACAACATTACTGAAAAGATCTGAATGAAATAATGGCACTGATGCTTACCCTTACCTGGTTCTTTTTTCCTTCAAAAGACTTAGCAAGTGAGCTTAAATAATGATTTGCATTATAATGTTAAAAAAAGCTATTTCACTTGCATCCCACACAGGGATAAGAGAGATTAAGTTATTTGTACACTACTTAGAAGGGAGTCTGTTAGGATCTTCCTCATGGTTTCCTGATGTGCCCATGTAGCGAATGTTCCAGTAGTTTCTGCTGCCTAACCATGGGTGGGAGTGCCTTTGTAGCTATCTAAGGGTATCTGAGGTGTTTGCAGGGGTCTGTGACATGCAACACTGGATGTATGAGACTCGTGCTCTCTGGAACAGCTAGGTAAAAGCCATGTAAGATATCATACAACATCTAAAAATAGCACTCTGTATGACATCAGAAATATCACTAGTTGTCTGCACCTAGGCAATTGAGTGACACCTTGTGTAACTTGTGCTTAGAATAACAGAGACCTCTAAATCACATTAGGCAATCACAAGACAAATTGATTTCTGTCAGGTCCCTATTTTGTTCATACCGTTGATGTGTGTCAGAAGACTGCTCAGAAAATGCTTAAGTGAGCCATTGCTCCTTGTCCTGTGTACCAGTAACCCGAACAGGTGGTTCCTGCTTTGTGACTCTCACAGTGAAATAAAGGCCAAAAGAGAAGTGAGTGGAAAAGATATAAAGGTGGTGAAGCAGTGAGTGAGCAGTTAAACCAGAAATTTAAGCCTCTTCATTTTGAATCTGCTGCTCCAGCTGTAAGATTGGAAGTTCCTAACCTTTCTTAATGACCACTAAAAAATATTATACTGCCTGGTATACATGGATCTGAAGCTACACAGAGATCTGCAGCACATATAGTATGCACAATATGCCCTGAATGTGTCAGATTTTTTGGGGCACGTGAAGCATGTGGACAGGTGGTTTGCCATGAGATTTGTTGTACTGTGCAGTTGACAGGTGAATGTATAGTGGTAGTCTGTCAGAGTTATCTGGTCAGCTAAGTGTAAAAGATGTGTCTAGGGATAACTGGAGGATTCATAGAATCATAGAATTGCTAAGGTTGGAAGAGACCATTAAGATCATCCAGTCCAACCATCAGTTCAGTAAAGCTCTTTTATTCCTAAAATGCTGAAAGACTCTTCCAGGCCTGATTTTCCCCTCTCTGTCAAATGGGGACATATTTCTCAGACCTACTGCAATGGTGAAAGGCCAAGAGTTCTCTCCTTGTAGGAAAGGAGTCAAGTATTTGTGGTACTGCAACATTGCAAAACACAGTCTCATGAAGTTCTAGGGACCAAGCTCAATTCTAGAGGGTTTGTGTTGATTCCCACCAAATCACTGCAAGTCATTGATTATTACAGAGATGGTCTGTAGACTATCAACCCCATTTAAGTGAAAAGAGACCCAGCTCCCTCAGCCTTTCCTCATAGGGAAGGTGTTCCCACTTCCTTACTCATCTTGGTGGCCCTGCGCTGTCCTTCTTGAACTGAGGGGCCCAGAACTGGACATAATAGTCCAGGTGAGGTCTTAACAGAGCAGAGTTGAGGGGGAGAAGGACCTCTCTTGACCTACTAACCACCCCCCTTCTAATACACTTCATGATGCCATTGGCCTTCCTGTCCACAAGGGCACATTGCTGGCTCATGGTCATTTTGCTGGTCATTGTTTTTGACAACATGGTCTTTGTTACTGGTGGAACCTGAAAGAGATGGAAGTTAACTGAGATCATCAGCATCTTCTGCACTTACAATAGACATCAGGCTGTCAGCCTTGTTTTGTGCCTATATGTGCAAAAACACCCTCCAAGGTGATCTGTGGGTTTTGCCCCGTTTGTTTCAACTGCAGATTTTACAACTAATTAAAAAAGGCTGAATGAGTTTTAGAATACACGTTTGACAGATGGTTTAGTAAAATACCTCGAATTCTTCAAAATAAATGGGGTTTTTTTGGGGGGAGTTAAAACAAAGCAAAACCTCAAAAAGGGCTTGTTAGTACAAGTTAAGCCACTTGAGACTATGAAGGTCATTGAAACATTTTACTAGTTGTTTTGATAACATCTTTGACACCTGGTATTCCTATCAGCAAATCATTGATTAGTTTTGGTTTAGTCAACATGTTTGAGATACTGGGACTGAGGTGACCAACCATTGAGTGCTATGGGTTGAAAATGACTGGAGAGATTGTGCTGTTATGTCATGTTATCATGTTTGTTGGTGAATGAGGTGGGTGTCCTGGTGACTGAGGACAGCAAGAAGGCAGAGTTACCAAATGCCTTCTTTGCCTCTGTCTGTACTGCTGGAGACTGTTTGCAGGAGCCACAGATGTCAGGAGCCCCAGAGGAAGTCAGGATAAAAGAAGAGTCTGCCTTGGTTGATGAGGACTGGGTCAGGGATCAGTTAAGCCATCTGAACATCCATAAATCCATGGGTCCTGATGGGATGCACCCGAGGGTGCTGAGGGAGCTGGCAGGAGTCATTGCTAGGCCACTGCCCATCATCTTTCAGAAATCCTGGGAAATGGGAGAGGTGCTTGAGGACTGGAGGAAGGTAAATATCACCCCAGTTTTCAAAAAGGGCAAAAAGGAGGACCCAGGTAACTACAGACCAGTTAGACTCGCTTCCATCCCGGGAAAGGTGATGGAACAACTTGT
>VXBZ01007599.1:366553-395343 GCA_013399135.1 Heliornis fulica | reverse complement strand
TTGTGGAGTCTCCTTCTCTGGAGATATTCCAGACCCGTCTGGATGCCTAATTGTGTGCCCTCCTCTAGGGAACCTGCTTTGGCAGGGGGATTGGAGTGGATGATCTCTCGAGGTCCCTTCCAACCTCTACAATTCTGTGAATCTGTGCACTAAGACTCTAAGATACTTATAAAAGCTGTTACTCGGACTTCCTATAGTTACTGCCTCTGCAGTTTGATATAGAATCATAGAATGATTAGGGTTGGAAGGGACTCCCAGAGGTCATCTAGCCCAACCCCACTGCAAGAAGCAGGGACACCCCCAACTAGATCAGGTTGCTCAGGGCCTCATCCAACCTGGCCTCGAACGTCTCCAGGGATGGGGCATCCACCACCTCCCTGGGCAACCTGTTCCAGTGCTCCACAACTCTCACAGGAAAGAACTTTTTCCTAATATCCAATCTAAATCTCCCTCCCTCTATTTTGAAACCATCACCCCTTGTCCTGTCACAGCAGACCCTAATGAACAGCCTCTCCCCATCTTTCTTGTTCTAATCTCTAAGTTTTTGTAGGTGGGGCATTTGACCTGGTGTCCATTCAGTTTTAAGAAGTGACCACTGATGATTGCTGCTGGCTGGCTAGCTGATAGCTAAAGACCTTGTGCATAGGCTGTTACAGGCTGTCACAAGAAGATAATGGCAGGTGGCTTTGGGTTGCAAGGAGGAATTTCTCTTTCCAGACAAGTACTTGGTTCACTTCAAAGGCTACCTCGCTAGTTTCAAGATATTTTCAATTTCCAATTTACAAATGGAAAATAAGGGTATTGCTTCTCTCCTAAACCATTTTCTTCCAATCTTCATCCTACCTTTCTCTTTTCCATTTGTGACAGAACATTATAAAGTAGACTAGGACATGAATGTAGTCATACAGGACTTGTTACAGCAATGGAAATGGTATCATTGTTCTGTCTATGCAATGTTTTCCCCTTGCATTACATTATCAAGTATTTGGTTCAGTTGAGGTTTTGATGTTTAGTGCTAATGAGCTCATTATAGTGATATCTGAGCAGAAGTGTTACAGGCAATGGGGTTCTGCTTCAGTTCCTGAGAGAGATTATTCCACAATGAATGGATCTCATTGTCAGGATACTTGTTATTTATTTGGACTGATTCTACTCTGCTCCCCCTCAATTTCACACCTTTTCTTCCAACCATGCTTTTCAAAATGGTTCATTTTCCCTACCATTGCTTACTTAATTTCTCCTTCTCTTGCACTTTCCCTTTTCACTGGTTGCTAAGGAGGTAAGAGAGTTGTATTCTGAATAGGCTCCAGCCATTTCCATCCAAATGTTTATCTCGAGCAACAGTTGGGAAAACAGTCTCTCCTTAGCACTAGTAACAAGCCTCATCCATTGTTTATTCCTTTGGGACTTTATAATGACTATTTCTGGAATAAAACTTTCCACAATATACATATGTGTCTATTATCTGTAGTAACTTTCTTCTCTTCTGGGAGGAGATTTTGTTTTGAGTACTGCCCACAGAGGGTTAAGTCTGGCTGGAACTCCTGCAGTGGCATTTTAGAGGTGTTTCTGATGATGCTAACTGATGATGTGACAGGCAGGATCTCATTAGCTTCAGGCATGAGTCAGTTGCTTGAATGAACCATCAGTACAGAGACACTCTGGTAGCATTCAACTGCAGCCCTGTTGAGGAAGAGAAATCGCCTTAAAGTTGTAACAGAAGGGGAAAATTCTGAGGAATTGAGGTCCTTGTCTGCAGTGTTACCCTGACATGGGAGTCCTTGTTGTGGAGAGCCCTTAAATTCTGTGGGACTGCCCTTCAGCAAAGGACAGGTTAAGGTACAATATTTCATTTCTCTCTGCCTCCGGATTTTGCGAGCAATCTCTGTGTTCTTCTCAGTGAAGGAGATTGTTTAGAATTTGTCTTTTATTTAAGTGGTTTCCAAGAGATTGGCAGATGTCAGCTATTCCTTTCCTATTGTGGTGGGGATTTTGAAACTGTGGTATGGTTTTAGAAGTCTCCACACTTGAGATGTTTATGAACAGGGCTCCTGCACCTTGAGCTGCAAGACCAAGTTTGTGTCAAGTGAGGTAAAGGGAATGTCTCTGAAATGTAGGAATCCTCTCAGCCTGCCCCTACCTCAGTACATATCAAGCCTTTCTGTCGGGGATGGACATGATAAATCTTCCTGAATATGCCACATGAACATGCCTTGGTGAGTGCTGGCTACAATTTTGCTAAGTGTGGAAATTCATCTGTTATGTGCAACTTCAGAAATCATTCTGAAAGCATCATTTGTCTGGAAATTTTGCTTCACTTTTTCCCTCTTTGGTTCTTTTTCCTGCAGATCTTGGATTTCAACACCATGAGTAAAGAGAGTTGCCTATTAGAGCTTCAAACTGCTTCTGAGGCTGCAGGTGTTTCCTTGGCTTTCTGGAAGAGAGGTTTTGTTCTGGTGAGGACTCACTTGAGCTTGCTTATACTGAATGTGTCACTTATTACTGTGATGAAGCTGGCAGTTTGAGAGGGAGCCTAGATGAGACCTAGAAAAACTGGTTTTCTGCATTGAATGTACAAGACAGCTTGCAGGTCAAAGCTTTCTGTAGATGTGCTCATAAAGCAATGGCTCTAGTGGGTTGCTCATGATGTTTGGGTCATTAGATAGGTGAGTTGAGGTTGTTCTGGGTCACTTGTATAGGCTCATTTATATAATGGAAACTTATGGATCTTTTTCATGATTTGTGACTTAGGAAATGTACTTTATTAAAGACTTTTTTTCTTGGTGAGGAAGGAAAAGTTGAGGAGGATGAAGGAGGGAAAGAGGTAAGGACTGAGAACTAGAACTGCAGTTATTTAAAAAAAAGGTCTTCTATTAAAATTATATTATGGTACTACTCTACAGTCCAAGCCTGTTTACAAAGTGTTTCAGAATGGCACAGCAGTGTGCATGAAAGTCTTGGCACCTCAAATTGTATTATCTTTCATAATAACAATAGGAATGCTTGGTAAGACATGTTAGTGGCATGTGGAAAAGGAATGGGAAAGGAAGTCACATCACTATTCATATTTTACAACGATTTCTTCCCGTGACTGAAAACATAAGTCGTGATTCTCCATTTATAGCTATGAGCTGTCTGTCCGTGCCTGTGTGCTGAAAGGCATTGATGCACTATTGAAAGAGCACTACACTGCTCATTTAATCAGTGTTGGCTGTGTATTTTACATAAGGTAGATCAAATCTGACTGATTTATCACAGACTTTGAGATAAATTTTCTTGTCAGTGCAAGCATATTGCCCATTAATGGGAGAGGGAGTTAGACATGTCAGGCAAGAGCTTTCTGCTCTGCTCATCTGCTTACTGTAATGCTTCTCCAGATACAGTTCCACCTATAAAGTCAGGCTATAGGTAAGGATATGGGTTTGAAGGACTGAACTGGTGTAGAGCTTTACAGAAGTAATAGGTGCAAATGAATCTCTGTGCCTAGGTCAGAAGGGAAGATCTGTGGCTTCCTTATAAGGGGGAGTGAAGAGGCAGGCACTGATCTCCTCTCTTTGGTGACCAGTGATAGAACCCGAGAGAATGGCATGAAGCTGTGGCAGGGGAGGTTGAGGTTGGAATATTAGGAAGAGGCTCTTTACTGAGAGGGGGTCAGACACTGGAACAGGCTCCCCAGGGAAGTGGTCACAGCACCCAGCTGGACTGAGGTCAAGAAGCATCTGGATAAAGCATTTAATTCACATGCTGTGACTTGTCTGGCCCAGTGTGGAGCCAGAAGTTGGACTCAATGATCCTTATGTGTCTCTTCTGACTCAGGATACTCCACAATTCTGTAGCTTCTGCATGAGTTTCAAGGTGAATTCATAAGTAATTGATGTTACAGTTTGTCTTCCCTGTGCCATTGCTTTCATAAGAACATACTTTTTTTAATATATTGGAAAACAATATAAAAGTAATTTTTCTTCATTTAGTTTTCATGAAAATGCATAAGGTTAGTTGTGCTGCAATAGCAGTAAGTACTCTGTCACTTATTGTTGCTTTGCCACAATGTGCGATGTGGTCAGTCTGCATTGCCTAAAATATAAGATGTATGCATGGTCAAGTACTGCCTACCCAACCTGTATTTTACTTAAAATGTTTTAAGTGAAGGGTAGCATGTGCTTACATGTTCATGGGCAGTGAAGTCCATTTAGTTGTCTTCTGAATATTTGCAATTTACCATAGTCTCAAACACTTAAAGCCCATTAAGGTATGGTTTTTATTGTGTGTTCAGTTGGGCCCATCTTCCAAGGGAGGGTCTTGCTTAGTCAGAACAAATGTCTTCTATTTTGTACCTGCAAAAAAGCAGGAACAAGCTGATCTTTGATAGACTGAGTCCCACAGTTCTGACTGTGAGCATTTGGGAAATTGCATGGTTATTGAGTGATGACAGGAGAATAAATGTCTTTGAGTTTTGTCTATATTTGATGATAAGGAGAAGTCTCTATCACTTAAAAATTTCAGTGTATTTCTGTGGCTTGTGCTACATGGAGTACAGAATAAGCCATAGTACGTGTCTAAATGCCTGAAGCCAAGGATGAAGAAGATTGTGGCATCACTGGGAGAGAGGTAGGGATAGGATTTAAAAATCTTATTGAATTCAGAAACCTCCCCCATCATGTACTTTCTATCTGCAGTGTATGTGACTATTTAAAGCACTTCTGTGAGAAACTTTGGGTTCTGTTTGGGACTCTTTCATTGGCTTGCCAACAGTTTTGTGTCAGTAATTTCAATGGGCTGTGCCTCAGTTTCTCTGTGTATAAAACTAAAATAATATCTCTGACTAGCTTCATAAAGGACGCTATTATCTACTTATTAAGGAAGAAAAGGTAGATGAGAATGGGATGGGTGGTAAAGCTGTTTATTTTTTTCCAGCTCTGTTTTAGTGTAGGTTATGCCTCAAGCTAGGATGGTCTTCCTTTTTAAAAAGACGTTTTCATGGGTCCCTTACTGCTTCCCAAACTCCCCATAAACTATTACTGTCAGACTTTGGATAGGTGACTTGCAGGGAAATAAAGCCAGTATAAGGACAGTGAAACACTGCTCTTAATCCAGGTCAGTGCTGAATTCAAGCTTTAAAAGCCTAATGGTTACTTTTTAGTAGGAAAGCCTCTCTAATGACAGCCAGAGCATCATTAAGAGTCATGTAAAAGCAGAGCTGTTAGTCTTGGTATCCTTGTGATCCTGCTCTGGCAGAGAGCTTGGAGTAGATTATCTTTTAAGATCCCTTCTAACCCTTAAAATTCTGTGATACTGGGAGACTAAACTACACCACTGTACATTTCTATAGAAATTAATTGCTTAAGCATAGATATTAACTTTTTGTGCTGAATGCCAGTAAAATTAGATCTCTACTTAGTCCATAATTTATTTTAGAACTATTCTGGAAGAAAGGTGTCAGAAAAATGTAAGATGGTGCTTTCCATATGTAACATTTCCATTACTTAACAGAAATGTACCCTGGTCTTAACTGCTGTTGGTATGAAATTTCAGCATCCCATGTTGTGAGAATTACCAGAATTATTTACTACCATTAGACAGTAAAGCAATCAGAATTGGGCACCTGTTTCTACAAGCTTTTAGACAATGTACATCTGTGCCTCTTGAAGGGGATTATTTCTGTCCCCTGGAACATCCTCCCCTTAGACACAATTACTTTTATGGTGTTGAGGAGGGCTGTACTGGTGGATGTGATTGTGACAACAACCCAATGGGGCTCTTGCAGCTGTCTTCACCCCAGGGAAAGGAATGGACTTGGAACTGGGACACCACACGACATTTGACTGGTCAAGCACGAGGCAGGAGCCAGGCAGTGAGCATCCCAACATGCTGATGTTATGGCACGCTCAATCAGACACGATTCCTCTGATTCCTTTTAGCAGAGGAGGGGAAATAAGTCCTTTTCTGAATGCTTTAAGGAAGCACCCAGAAGGGAGCCCTCTGACAGCCTCCTCCTGTCTTTTGAGAGCATTTCTGTGATCAGTGCTTTTCTTGCATTGCCTAATGACAAAGAACACATTTTAGTTTAGAAACTTGCATTATCTGCCCAATTCTTTTGTGACTTTTAGTGTCAAAATTTGAGTAATGTTGCCATAGAAAGTTCACCAGTGAAATACCTTTGGTTGTAAGAAGTCCAGGTGAACAACACATGCCACAAGTGTTATTCTCTTGCCTTTTTTTTCCCCTCTGGTTTAAAATGAGACAAGATTCAGTTCCCACAGAAACCTGTGGGTATTCTAAAGTGTGTTTGGTAATTTTTCTTACAAAAAGATTTTTGTTGCTTGTGTTTTTTTTAAAGTGCTTTTTGACTTGCTTGTCAGTAACATTCACTGAGCTGCACTAATTTTGAAAAATTCAGAATAGAGTTTTGCCACTTTAGAGATAATCCATGAAAGCTCTCTTCCTGCAGACTGCAATAAATCATCCCCTCCACTAAAAGCCTGGATGTCATTTGAAATTTATTGCATGGAGCTGGTAGTGGACTTAAAAGCCATTTCACGTGTCTTATTACTCCAGTCATCTAATTTATGGGTTTCAGCCACAATTGTAGTTGTAAAAGTATTTTCCCTCAACTGATTAATATGATTTCTGCTTTTGCATTCATTTCCCTTTCTATAATTTTCTATAATCACTGCAAGAGATTTTGGCATCCAGTGTTTAGATATGGAACTGAAAGAAAGGTGCCAAGGCAGACTGATGCAGATTGACTAAGCTTTACCGTCTCTTAGCTGCACTTGTCAAAAGGTATCTTAGTTATTGTTAGTTGAGCAATCTTGCCCTAGGAAAGAGAAAGCTGTCAGGAGCTTCCTTGTTCAGCATGAGAATCTGCAGCTCTACAGAGGGAGTATGAAGGCAGCCTATTAAACGCAGATGAGGTAAGCATAAGTAACACTCTTAACACAAAGAATAATAAGATATTGGTGCTTTTTTATTTTTTTCCCCCCACTTCTTAGTATGAAGACTAGTTTGCATTTGTGCTAGGGAAGATTGTGCTTTATGATTCTCATCACACTGACCTCTATAAGGGAAGATAGCATGAAGGATGTGTGTACCCCAAATAAAACGAAGCAGAGATATTAACCTCAAGATGTACCACATTATCCACTTTAGAAGTTTAGTCTTGTGCTCAGTTCTGTTGGTGCCAGTGGTATGTGAATTAGTAATTCTGCAGCACCTATTACTGGTGTATGTGGTCTGCATGCATGCTTGCACACATAATTTATTATGTGCACTATGAAAGTATCAAAAATTCTACAGGCATCTTCCAGAAGAAGAAATATCCCATAATTCTTTCCCTGATTAGCCTATGCTATTCTTAAATGTAGACCAACCCAGATTTGAACCAATGTGTGCTTGTGTGGTAAGAGATAGCAGGTAAGGAACAGCATCAGTTAAAGCATGCTTACTTGCATTAGTGCATGACAGGAGGAATTAAATGCTCTCACTGTATTTGCTTCATACATAAATCAGTGCAACGGTGACAGGTCAGGCACGGACCCATCCTTACTTACACAGAACTACTTAAAGGCAGAGCATGAGGTGGTGGAGGAAGCTCATCTGCAGCACAGATGTGGTGGTCTTTCCCCTCTCTGTTGCCCGTGGCCTGAATGCCCAAAGATAGGTGGCCGAGGGCAGAGCCAAGCTCTGTGTGTTGCTACTTCATCAGCTGCACCAGAGTGGTGACTTACTACAGCAGTGAATGTTGACATGCTACAAACAGATGTTTGAAACCAATCTATATGCTTTGTATGTGTCTTAGATAAATACAGAGCCTAATGAGGAGGAGTAGGAAGTTGTACAGCTCCGACTCCCAAATACCCATTGACTCGGTTTCCTGAGAATTCGAAAAGATTAAAAACAAGAATGGCGTAAAGAGAATCCTACTGTGGTTTCTGTAATGCATGTTTTCTGCTAATAACACCTGGGAGGCAGTGCGAAGTAACAGCTGAGGTGCTTAAGGGCACCTCTAGTGCCATCTACCTCCTGTGCACATCTGTGGATTTGGGCATGCATCCAAAAGGAGGCTGAGAAGAAAATCAGGCAACGATGAGACCATTGCAACAGGAGGAGGAGATAGTCCTCTGCTGCTGAATCTGTAAGTTTCTGGGTGTAACCTGGGCACTCCAAGGTGCAGGATGCTTGCCAAGTGTTTGAGTAAGAGCAGACCTCAGAACATCAGTTTGATGGAAGGGAGCTGAAATTGCTCCTTGTGCTACCTGGAGGAAACACTGCACCCGGGATGCCTCCTGTTCCCCTTGAAATAAGCAGCCACCAGCGGACAGATTCTGCAAGCCTCAGTAGGGTAGGAATGCTGCCTGCCTTGTGCCCCTGTCTCTGCTGGGTGGTGATGTGCATGGAGCCTCAGCATCCAGGTTCGGTACGAGTGGACCTGGCGAGTCCAAACGGCGGTTTTATAGGGGATTTGCTCTCGGATACCACCGCTGAATAGAGAGCTGATGCTGTAATGGAGAATACAACACTGGAAGTCCCAAGGTGATGAAAGATTAATGAGTAAGGGTTAGGTTTGCAACAGCTGTTTCTTTCTTTCCTGCAACTAGACTGTAATGTTATGCAAAGATAAACATATTAGCCAAATATTAACTCTGTTTTAAACACAACAAAAAGCAGCGTGTGACAGGTTCCTGTATCTGAAATGGAATAATGCAGGTTGCCAGTTTCAAGCTGAACCCAATTGAGCTGCTGCTGGAATTTCAAGAGAAGATTGTTTTGTATAGCACCATCAATGTGCACTAGGACTTAATAACTAAACAAAGACTTGTTTTCCATGCAGAAAAGTTTATCTAGGAACCAGATCTTGAGCAATTAATGCAGCTACTACAGCCACAAGTCCTAAGGTGATTTACCCAATTTGAGGCTTGCAAAGCAAGCACTGCATATTTTTCTGTTGTTAATTTTTCACAGTTCATACTTCAGCATAATGATCTGTCTGTAGTTGGACAATATTTTTGGGAATGTTCAATCTGAAAATTAATTTGCTTCATCTGTAGTGACGTCTTCTTTGTGTTTGCTTCCTGTGAATATTCCTGCTGTCAAGTTTTGCTGGCACAAATATGTAAAGACACCAATTTTTTAAACTACAGGCACAATTATTTGTGCTGGAAGTGCATGGGCACTCTTTCACTGGGGAACAAAAAATGTGTAAATACTCTTAATTAACCAGGAGAGCTAGAAAAGGAAATATTGAACTGTCTGTGCTTGCACTTGCAGACAGCTGAAATAGAGATTTGCCCTCAACTCAATTGGATATTTCAAGCAAATTTTAAAGGGGAGGGGGCTGAATTAATCTAAAAAATTCCATATAGTTATTTGTTCAACTGTTTAATTAGTAATTCAACCTATTAAGTTTCAGCTATTTGTTTTTTTTTCAATTTGGCTTTTGCTTTTTAAAGCAACATGGTCTTTTTATTAAATCAATGGCTTTCATTATCTGGTCCCTTTATTTTTTTTACTATGAGATGGTTGGTATTGAATGCAAATGTACACACATCATGCTGTTTCTTCACCTTGCCACACCGAAGGACTCTTCTGTACATTGTTTTCTATGAGACAAAAAAGACCAACCGGGGAAGTGAGGCCCCAGAGCAGTGCAGCTCAGCAGACAGCAGATTGCTAATGGCACCTGTATTTCAGTTTACAGTAGTGACTGCTAACAACACACACACACTGTGCTCTGCTCGATTTTCCTTTTCTTGTTTCTTTTTTTTTTTATTTTAGCCCCCCCTCTTCTCCCCACTCCCACACGCTTAATTAGAAAATCTGATGCAGCCAGAGACGTTATCTGCCACACCGTGTGTTAGAGAGGAATGCATTCTTTGATGTTGCTGATAAGCTTTTCTGTGTTGTGGGTAGTTAATTGGTAGTGGAAAGGAAATGTCTGGACTAGTGTAAGAGGAAGCTTCCTAACTGTCTCTCCTGCAGCTGGTCTCGCTGGTTGATGAGCCAAGGTGTGGTATGGATGTAGCAGTGGTGAGGAGGTCCTGCCAATATTGCCCACCCCCCAGCAGAACTGCGCGGAGCACCTGCACCTTTGGAACAAGTTCTGAATTCTTCTCATCTTTCATCTTTGTAAGGGAACAAAAATAGGAATAAAG
Source organism: Heliornis fulica (assembly GCA_013399135.1). Lineage (NCBI taxonomy): Eukaryota > Metazoa > Chordata > Aves > Gruiformes > Heliornithidae > Heliornis > Heliornis fulica. The sequence goes on along the minus strand of VXBZ01007599.1, from coordinate 385,192 downwards.
CACGGTTCTTCCCAAAACCTGGAGGGCTAAATTTCCTGCCGGTATAAATCAGCGTGTGCATGTGCACTGTAATCTTTCCTCGGGTCATGCTACTCCATCAGCCCTTTGAGAGCAGGGAAGTATGGTGAGGCATTTGCAAAACAGTAATAGAGCCAATGTACAAAAGATCCTTGTACAAAAGTCAAAATAAGAACCTGTTATATTAGAGAGTTGTTTTCTGCAGTGATCAAGCCTTATTTTGCTTTTTCAATCTTATTTTTGCCTTTGCTGAATAGAAGACAGCTATAAATTCTGCCTCCCCTTTTACAATTACAAACTGTAGTTAAATATTGCTTTATTCTAGCTGGACAGTGCAAGGATCATGATTTTTCTCTGGTGGGGAGGGCATATTTTGAGATTCTTGGTTTTGGTTTGTTCAGCAGTATTGGAACATCTGGGTTGTTGTGTGTGGGGTTTTTTTTTTGTTCTTAAATTTCTCTCTCTTTGCTATTATTGCTTGTAAGACAACTTTCCTCGCCCGGAAATAGATTACTGTCATTGTGAGAGGCCCCTCTGTTCCTGATGAACTTTAAAATATTTGTCTTGATTCTTTGGCTCTGTTGACTATTGGTTTGTTGGGGTTTTGCTTCTCTTCTCCATTTTTTTTTTCAAAGTCTAGCTTCTCTTTTATACCTACCATTTTCACCTTTCTCTTCTTCCATTTGCTGTATGCATTTGCAGACTTTCAGGTGCTTTCACTCCCATTTCTGCAACCAGCATGATTCTTTTTTGAGTAATTGTACTAATCAGATATTCTTAAGCTCTTGCCAATCATTGTCATCTTTCCACCATTTAAAAAAAAATCATATTTTTTCTTCTTGCTGAATTTGACCCTAATTGAATTCACCTTTTTGAAACTGACCCTTGAAGAGCACTGAGTTGAAAGTTAACTGGTTTAACCTTGTGCTATGGAAATGTAAAGACTTGTGAGCTGTAACGTAAACAACAGTAGTTTTTAATTCTGTTTCTGTTCCTTCTCACCTGCCAAAATGACTTGTAGTATAGGATGAAGGTCCTCAGTGAGGACCTTTTCACTAAATTAGTATGACTGACTTCGGTTGTTTTTGTATCTGCTCACCTCGGTGCGGAACTGAAGGAATTAGCTAATAATCGATGCTTATCTTGCTGGGAGCTCCACAGTGGTGCAGGTTAGTTGAAGGGCTCTGGCAGAGCTGTCAGGCTCAGTACCAACCCTCCTGGCCATCTAATGTGTGTTGCTGTGGTTTGTAGGCTGCTTCTTTCTTTGCAATCCTGGTGGGGCAAATGGATGGCAATAGCTATTTAAAAGCGATCCAGAGTGGCTCAGGACAGATTTTCTTTGTTAAACAATTAGCTAAGTACTGAGATATTAACCAGATGTGCTACACTTTAGGCCAATTTTTGCAGTCTCGTTCACAAATGTGTGGTTGAGAAGAGATTCAACCTGTTTTCCCTCCTCATACAATGGCAAGGGAAAACCATGATACCGAGAATGCCAATGAAGAGAGACAGATGGTTAGCTGTTCTTTGTCATGCGCCTTTCACAGTGCTGTGCTGCCCTTCTTGCTTTGTTTCCATCTGTACCTGCAGTGCTATGTTCCACGCTGAAGGGATGCTGAAGCATCTAGAAAGCGCTGGAACTCAACAGGGGAAAAAACCTTTGCTTTGTCCAAAGTACCAGATTTGGAGTTAAGGCTGAACAGGGTTTAACTTCGTTGATGTCTGGGTGAGTTAGTGAAGTGTGAAGCATGATTTCCCTCACCACTGGAGTAATGCCCTACAACAGAAGTCACCAAACTCCAAGGCTCTGCCCAAAGGGTAATGGAATATGCAAGAAAACAGTTCATCCAAACTAATTTGACTGAGAGGCTGAGAAAAAGCTTTACAGGCAAGGTCTTGAAAATAAAAGGGCAAATGAGAAGATAGCTTAAGAAGCATCTTCTTTCCAACTCATCTGTCTGGTCTTTGGAGGGCTGCTACAGTATTGATGAGCATGAGTGTCTGATTCCACTTTTATCCTTAGTCCCTGTGAAGCAGGAAGCCAGGCAGCTCTGTTTGGAGGCCCTGAGGGAAGGATTTCCCACATTTGTGATGGACCTCAAGCTTTGCCATCATGCCAGAGCCTTAGATCAGTGACTGTGCACGGATAGTATGAGAGGCCACACTGCTTGCAGGGTGTATGGCCTGTGTCTGGGCTGATGACTTGTAGGAGTTTATTTGATGCACAACTTTTCAATTTGAAAAAAAAATTGCTATGCAGAGTTGTACAATGCACTGACTATTAATAATTTGTATTTCAGATTGCTAAATACATACAGATAGTAGCATGCATTTGCACAGATTGGTAACTCTTGTTGGTGTTAGAAAAAATAAAACCACAGATTTTTCAGTAACATCTATCATCAAACTTGAATGTTAACAGTGGCTCCATAATTAAGAATGATTGTAGATAGGATCAAAGAGAATTGTTTAAAGGAACACCTGTAAACTAACTGTCCTGGAACACCAAGATCATCTAAGCAAGACATCCATCCACACAGACAATTTGGCAGTGAAAACTGAAGTCCAGGTGTCCCTAACTTAACTGTCTTCATACTAGAACTCACACCCACCCACAGGTCAGGAAGCCCAGGTGAAGATCCTTTCTCCACACAGGTACAGTGATTGAAGAAGATGACTCAGCAGTTATAATTACATGTAAGTTACTAGCCAATTGTTGTAACTGGGAGTGCATTAGTTTGTAATATTTGTGTATAAATATACTGAAAATGCCAGCTTTGGGTCTTCCTGACTTACAGAAATCCACCAAGCATCCAAGCCCAAGCATTAAACACTCTCCTGTGTGTGAGAATTGGCTTAGTGCACACCAGGTAACAAATCCGCTTTTCGGACAACAACTTGAGAGGATGTTTGAAGGCTGGAGTGGTGTGACAATCCCTGCTAAGGCTGACAGTTTATGAGGAGGATTTTTGTATTTTATCTTTTTTTCTTTCCTGCTGGTACTGACTCATCCACTCTTTCTGTTGTCTGTTTACACTCATTTATATGCACTTACTCAGCTGACTGGTTAAGTTCCACCACCCACTTACAACTGCAATGAATAATGTTTTAGGCTTGGTGTCTCACAAGTGCAGGCCCCTCACACATCAATGTCATTAATGGAATTGCTTTTACTGATAGAAGCCACGTGGCAGGTGTACAGAAAGCAGCCTGCAGAATGAGCAGCATGAAGAGCATCATTCATCAGGTTTGCTTACAAAAAGTCATATTCTCAGTTAGCGTGAAAATGCTGCTGTCTCCTTCCTCCTCCATCCTCTTCCTTACACTGTTAGTGATCACAGTGTCTGCATTTTCACTGTCTTGATCTTTCACGCCATGGTTTCAAGTCAGGACTCCAGATGGGACCAGGCTGTGTCTTGTTTATGCCTAGATTCTTTGTGAAATGTTCAAGGAGTCCCAAAAGGGACTCCAAAACAAAAGTTTTGGAGGAAACTTCACTACTACCACCACATGCACCAGACCGGTCTGATACCTCTCTAGTCAAAGATGTAGTTGCCTGCATACTTCAAATTCAAATTTAAGTGCATACTTATGTGAACTCTTGAGGGAAGTTCTCCCCCCACTCTGCTCTGCACTGGTGAGGCCTCATCTGGAATATTGCGTGCAGTTCTGGGCTCCCTGTTTCAAGAAAGACAGGAAGCTAGTGGTGAGGGTACAAAAAAGTGCTATGAAGATATGGGGGGCTATAACATCTCTTCTACAAAGAGAGGCTGAGGGACTTGGGACTTCTTAGCTTAGCTTAGAGAAGACTGATGGGGGTCTTATCAGTGCTTATAAATACTCGAGGGGCAGGTGTCAGGAGAATGCAGTCAGTCTTTTTCAGTTGCTTGTTCAAAAATGTGAGGCAATGGGCATAAATTTGATCTTAGGAAGTTCCACCTAAACATAAGGAGGAACTTCTTTACTGTGAGGGTGGCAGAGTACTGGAACAGAGAGAGGTTGTAGAGTCTTCATCTCTGGAGACATTTAAAACCCACCTGGATGAGTTCCTGTGCAACCTATGCTAGATGATCCTGCTCTGGAAGGGGGCTGAACTAGATGATCTCCAGAGGTCCCTTCCAGCCCTGGTCATTCTGTGATTCTCTGAACCTCCCAAGGCTGGAATCTCCCCGGGACAGGTAGCACAGGTTCATAGTCCCATTCCTGCTGTGCTGCAGTTGGACAATGAAGTCCACTCCTTAAAAGGACAGGGGAGAGTAACTTTACTCTGGTAGAGTTTCTTCTCCAGGGTATTATTCATTTGTCTCTGAGGAAGGAGCTTTTGCCACATGTGCTACTGTACCCCGAGACTTGATGGGGATGTGACTAGGCGGACCCAGTCTGCGCTTGCAGACTTAAGTCCTGTTGGACTTAAGTTCCTTCTGGGTATTGATGATTTATTTGTACTTTTATATTATTTTATTTTAACAAAGTGCCTCTGCTTGCTTGGAATAGTCGCCACAATGATTCCAGTCAGCTTTTGTGACCTTAAAAAGGGGAACCAAATATTGGTCTTAGATTTAAAAAGGGCTGTGGGGGTGGGGTTGTGGCATTGTTCTTAATTGAATCTGAAAGACAAAAAAGATTTTAAAGATCTCAGTTGGCATATGAAAGAATGCCCTCTTCTTGTTCTAGGTTGTATCATCTCATTAAAATGCCCCCTCTCCTGTAATCACTATTTCACAGTTCAGCCATCTCCAGATACTGTGAAACAGCTGTGCAAAGGTCAAGTACAAGAGGGCAATGGGAAAAGAAAATGACACCACAGCTCCCAGGGTTTCCAACCACCCTGTTAACAAACCTACTGACACAGGGCATAATTTTTACTGACGCTGCCCATTTTTTACTGACACTGACTCTTAAGACTCCGTAGGGAGCAGATGCTGACATCTCTCTTGACTTTGAAAAGCTCATTGCTGAAACAAAATGGTTTTATGCAAAGATTTACATACAGTGTCTAAACATTAAGCAGGGGATCAATAGTTCTTCAAGTCTGAGTAATGATCCCACATGGCAAAGCTACGTTTTAATTAATAAGATTGCATCCGTACTTCACCTTTGTACTTTTTCTTCCCCCTGACTGGGAGGAAACCAGTGCATCCAGGGTTTGTTCAGGCACATCCATGTTTCTTGCCACATACTCACTTGAGTCTCCTTGGGCTCTGATTCTGCTCTGAGACTTGTGCAGACAGACCTGACGCCTTTATGACTTTTCAGTGAGGCTGGTTGAGCTTGGCACAGGTGTCTCTATCCTTGGAAATCTTACTGTAAGATCAAGCCCTTGGTTAAAAGGTAAAGGTGGCTGGTAGATCTCAAAAAGCTTGTCACCTCCTGGATAGAGTGCATTTAGCATAGTTCAGAAGTAAGAGTTGCCTGTTTTAGCACCATAATTAGCTTTTGTCTCCTCGGTGTCTCCAGTTGTTTGCTGTTGACTTTTCAGTCCTACATAAGCATGGTTTTGTCTGTCTCATCTCTTAAACCTGACTGCTAATCTGTGCTCTGTGTGGTGCACTTGCTTTTTTGGGTTCCCCACCCCCCCTCCCTTTTGCTGCTTGTGTTCCCTCTCAGTTGTTGACTGTGGAAATAGGCGTACAAAGCATTTTGCATTCTCTGAATGTACCACACAGTAATTCTGCTGTCTGAAAACTCTGTAATGTCAATAATTGATGCACTTGAGAAGTGGTAATTAAATTAGTTAATTATGCTGGTAAAATTACATGCAATTATGTGACTGCAGGGTATGTTTAGTAAATTAGGCTTTCCCATACTCACTACATATTGTGGTGCCAATTTTGTTCCTTGATGATTAGGTAGCTTTTGATACTTCTTAATTGATTTAATACCTGGATCTTCATTAGCCCTCGATTGCTATGCAATGTATGTCTGACATTTTTCTCTCTGATATTTCACAGAGTATCATTCATCAAAAAAAATCAATCTATACATATATACATATTCCTGTCAGATGTTAAAGCATCAAGACTTCAGGGAAAATGCTCTCTTCTACAGTGTCTAGCGGTGACTTGCCCACTAGTGTGAGATGCCAATCAACTAACTGTCCCTGGGAACCCTCTAATATAGAATGACTGATTTCATTTATGTTTCTCTTGAAAGATCCAGATAAATAGGTGTCTCAGGGAAGACTGGCACAGTGACAGCTGTTTTAATGACACCTGTTATCTTTGCAGAGAGCAGTGAAAGGTTATTAAAAGGTAATGTTAATTCAAATGAAAAATTCAAGGGGGTCAGATTTGATTGTGTCTGGTACCTGGATGAGGTTTGCTGTTCTTCATTCACGCTTGCTCAATATTTTACATGTCAGAGTCATCTAGCAAATGGTTGCCTTCATGCTGGCTGTGTTTACTATCACATATCTTGCCCAGGTATGCTTGTATCCACACCCTGCATTTCCCACCACCAGCAGATACTCTGTTGCTGTCAAAAATGATGACTCTGAATACGATCCCTGTTTAGGGGTCTTAGTGATGAGCTGTTAAGAGTCAGATCCTGTAGATTGAGCTGTGGTCTTACTCCTGTTTGTAGGGCAGACTCTCTGAGGGAGAAGGGAAAGGGTGGGGTAGAGCAATTGCTTGATCTCTTGGCATTGAAGTCATGCACCATATAATGTTGTCTCTACCTGAGCCCAGTCCAGCAATCTGCCAGGATCAAAAGCAGTGGGATCTGAATGACACATCAGTCCAGTAACTGGGCTCAAGTGACCTGAGAAGAAAAGGTCCTGCTACTGAGATGCCTTCAGAAAATGATGGATGACTTTATCCCATTGATGTAATGTTTCTGGGATGTTGATAGAAATATAGGCAGGCAGGACCCTTGGTTTGTCAGTCAACTGTTTTGTTGCCCACACTAATGATCTACTTATCAGTGAACTAAGCATGCACTGCCAGAGAAATAATTCCTGAGCAATATAACTGGAAATAACTCCAGAGAAGTAACTCCTGTGCTTTTGGAGGCATATAAGTAGCCCATTCTTGAGTTCTGCTTCCTAAAGGAAATACAACATTCCCCAGTTTATCTGTGGCTACTATGTTAGCTTCATGATGTCTTATTAACCCATGGGGAGTCAGTCCATGTTGCTTCTATGTTTACTTTTAGGCCTTTACTATCTTCTCCATTTTCTTGTTTTTCTTCACCACAATGTTTTCATGTAAATTCTTTTTTCCTCTACAACCTGTAGTTTTAGCTGACTTCCTTCACGTGGCAAGTGTGTAAGCTTGGGATTAAAACTTTACAGGAGAGAATTTCCAGTATTGCCAGAGTGCTCAGTTGGGTCTGGAGCTGGCAACCTGTCCAGCTTCCTAAACCCTGTATATTATGGCTCTTCAGACTTGGTCTTGGGAACTGAGGCTGTGTAGCTTGCAAGCATGGGGAAACTTCTGAAAAGAGGGTCTGCATTTCTCCAGACTTCTAAATAACAGCTTATAGGGCAGTTCCTGCCTTTATGAATATAACAACATCACAGATTCTTGATCTGGTTCTGTAATTTTCAAGCTCACAGTAAAACTGAAGTTAACTGGGTACTACCAGATCTGAAGGGTTTCCTACAGACTCACTCCAGCAGCAAGAACTGTGGTTCTATTCAAGTGGCTAAAAGGTATTTTGGAAAGCTATAGTTTTCTTCTTTGAGAAGAACTGCCCATAAAATGTGAAGGAGTAGAGCTGATTAGAAGGAAAACAGTGAAGAAACACGTCGATGTAGGTGGGAAAGCTCTCTCCTAAGGTTATTACTGGGTTGTGTAGAGAAAGGGATAGAACCTCCTGCTGGTATGTAATGGTCTTACCAGTGAGTCTGTTAAAATACCACCTGCTTTGCCTGGCTATCTCTGATGTTCAGGAACTTTGTTCCGATTTCCATGTTTGGGCAGGTGCTTGAATATTGAAAATGAAGGAGAAGTCTAACCTAAAACAACTGTAGGCCATCAGGGGTGTGCAGAAGCTTCTTGCTTTTTAGTGTGGTTTTTTTTTTTCTTTAGTGGGGACAGTTTCCACCAGACTCTTGCAGTCTTCTGAAAGCAGCACATTCAAAGCAACCCATCTCTATTTGGCACGTTTGTGCTAGTGGAGCTGGCATGTTACCTTGTTAGCTGGCGTAATGCCATCCCAACAGATGGACAGGAGTATAGACAGCCAGGAGACCATGTACAAGCATCAGTATGTGTGTTGAGGGCAAGATCCCCTAGTCAGAAGTGTTGAAATGCTTGTCTGTCCTGTGCTTCTGTGCTTGTGGCTAAAATGATGTTCCAGCCCTGAGCAGAATTAGTTTCACTGGTTTAAGCTAATCATTCACCTCCAGGGCAGGAGTTGCTCTGACCACGCAGAATTTGGGTTACTGTTCCACCAGCTATTCCTGTGGGAACTCTGGGGATTCCTGAAAAACACTGATGCTTTCTACACAGCAAATAGTTTCAAGTGTGGTGGGGCCAACTTTTAAAGTTGCAATAGCTGATACTCATACAAGTCTTGGAGAACAAACAGCTCCATCAGTGGTGACAAAGCCAGAGGTTTAAAGGACTGAGCCCAGTTCTACAAAATTAATTGCACCAAGATTGCTGCTCAGCTTGGAAAGCAGGCAGAGCTTGTCAGCAAACTGCCATAGAAATTCATTGTTAGACTTCCTTGGGTATCTTTCATGCTGTTTGTCTTTGCTTGAAAAGACAGGATTTTCCCAGTGGGACACACAAAATCACATCTGTTAACATTAGGTGCTTTTGTAAATTCAGGTAGTTTCTTGGCTGCATTTGTGGAACCAAAGATGAGGGAGAATGGATTAATTTAAAGTGTAGTCTAAGGGTTGGAAGGAAAGCCATGACTCTATGAGATGATGGCAGTTGTTGAACTCTAATCAGCTTTGAATTTGTGATTCAGGTAGCGGCTGTCTAGTTTGGGAATGGACAATTTTGGGTTTTGTTATTTTTATTAGTTTGAATTTGCTTCAGGATGCTGTAGGGTAAAATGGAAAAAGCCCTGCTCATAACTGAAATGAGCACTTATTTGTAAATGTCTTGCTAACTAAATTGGTTTAAATTTACTAAGGTTAAATTGTAATCAACTCTAAATATAGACTCTTTCCAGACTGCTGCTTGAATTTACTTCATTTAAAGAACTAGCAACCATTTCAGAAGAGGTGTGTGGTGTTTTTTAAAACCATGCAGAAGACACCTATAGACCTCTACAAGGCATCTTGCAAAGGATTGGGATCTGCAGCTCTTTAGCCTGCACAATTGGGAGTAAAGTAGACAGTGGTACTTCCAATAGATTTATGCAGTATTTTGTATTTGGGAAATTATCTTTGCAACTGTAAAACTGCATGCTTAGGTATTTTTCTTAGGTATAACAAAATCTTAGATTCAGATTGTAACTTAGATATTTTCATGTGGAAAAACATGCCTTTTCATAGGTGAGTAGAGGAGCATTTCTGACCCAGGCTTGCTGTGGTCAAGGTCTCCATTTGGTGCATACTCATCATGTGAAATCTCTTCCTCTCTGTATACTAACACATTTTAGGGTAACTTTGCATGAAAGAGTTGTAATTATGTTCTGCTAATTTTAGCAAGCAGAACAAGTGTTGAAATGGCAATATTCACATTTTCACATAAGCAATCTAGCAAATTAATTTTTTCCCTTTAAACATGTTTAAACATAATACTACCCGATATCTTCTGTATTAAATATCCATTGACCATGCAAATCACAAAGGGTCCCACACATATGCCAGCAAAGGCACCGATCTGGGTCAGGATCATGTTTGTTGGATGAAATATTAGATTAATTGGTCTCAGTTCACTTCCAAATAGGTATATGTGCGTAGGTAGCAGAAATGTCTGTTGGCCTATACCCAGCCTGGCTTTTCTTAGAAAAAAGAAAGATTGTTGAGGCATCTGTTCAGCCTAGAGAAGACTCAAGGGGAGATCACATCAATGTATATAAATACCTGAAGGGAAGGTGCAAAGAATATGGAGCCAGGCTCACTTCATGGTGCCCAGTGATGGGACCAGAGGCAACAGGCACAAACTGAAACACAGGAAGTTTCCTCTGAACACTTTTTCACTGTGAGAGTGATCAAGCTGTGACACAGGTTGCCTAGAGAGGCAGTGAGTATCTCTTCTTACAGGCCTTCAGAAGCTGTCAGGACATGGTCCTGGGCAACTTCACTGTGTGACCCTACTTGAGCAGGGAGGTTGGACGGAATGACTTCCAGAGGTCCCCTCCAACTGTAGCCCTTCTGAGACATGAAGCTAATTGCTGATGAGATTGAATTCAGGTTATATGTACCAGACATTTCAGCCTAAGGGAATTTCGTTTTTCCTGGTTTGGTTTGTTTAGGGTTTTTTTTTAATGCCTCTTGATTACCTGTAGAAGGTATTGAACAGTATCTATTTATCTTATCAGCATACTTCCCCCTTTTTTTCTGCAAGCAGTGATTGGGATCAAAGTTTTGAAAAGCAGTCAAAATGTACTCAGCAGATCCTTGGCTCTCTTAGTGCTGTTAAATGATTTTTCTTGAAGTCCTTATGAGAAGGCACAGGAGAAAGCTCTACCCACCATCTCTCTGATCACTTTTTCCAAGTGTGGGGCCATCTGGGTGCATCCCAGTGAGAGGTTTGGATTTTTGCATGATAATAGACTCTGTTCCTGTGTCTTGCCATGAAGAGTTCCTTGCTCCTTACTCTGCAGTTTCTTAGTGTGCACATATACATTAAGATTTCTCTGCTTGCACTCTCTGGATGTATCATCACATTCTCTGTGGCACAGCTTAATCAGTCTTTCCTCCCTCATCCCACCACCATTTGCAACTGAGTTATGGTGACAGGCTTAATTATACTCAAGACCTGCTAGAAGCTTTCCTTGGGAGCCTGCAAACGAGGTTTATAAGGGCTTGGTAGTGGTTGTTCTGGCTTCAAGCAAAGGCCCACCTATCATGGTCTGCTCTCTCCAGCTCTGGCTGCAGGTGGGTTGTATAAAATGAGTAAGAAGAGCGCAGGGATGTGTGTGATAGCACACTGTTACATACTCATGTCTCTGTCTCTTCCTTAGCTGGAAGTGTTTCCTGTGGCCTTGGTGAGCCCCACTAGATGTACCTTCCAGAATTACCAAGTTTCCCTGCCAGCTCTTAGTATCTGCAGAACGCTTTGGCAAGGAGTTGTATGTGTTTTTGCTCTCTGGGGTTTGGAGAACCACATCTGTGTGCTTGAACCTAGCTATTATTAGCTTTTTCCCCCCACACCTGTTATTCTCTAGAGAGAGAATGGGAGAAAAAGAAAACGTCAGTGATTGCTGTCCTGTCTGTAGTACTTGTGATTTTACAGGTCCATGCTATCTTATCCTCCCTGAGGTTGACTTTCTTTGCCCCCTAGATTGAATTAATCTCAGTAGTACTTTCCAAATGAACTATCATCTATTTGTCAAGGTTCTTATCAAAAATGGGCAGAAAAATTTTGAAAATGCAGGGAAGTTTAAGATACCCTGGAATCGGGCATGTCTGCAGTTAGTCATCTGTCCTGACGCAAGCAAACACTCTTTTTGATCATCTCCTTTCTCCCCCGCACCCTTCCTCTTCTGGAGGAGATTTTTTTATGGTGCCCTGGATAACTTCCCTGTGTGTAAGTTCTGATTGAGGCTTAGGAAGAGCATCTTCCCAATTAGTGACATAGCCACTGTTGTTTTGCCTGTGTATTATTAATCCAGAAATGTCTTACCCCTGTCGTTTTAATACAGAGTTCAACTTTGAATCTCTCTCTGGCCAAATAAAGCTATGTCATGCAGATAAATTGAAGGTGCAAATATTAATGTACCCCACTTTTTACAGACTTGTCTTTTTCTGGATGCATGATTTGGCATGCTGATGAGTTAGGCAGGAATGCTCTTTGCCTCCGGTATCTCTACATCGCTACTTGCAGTGCTAATATGATCACTTGTGTATCCTTAAACCAAAAAGAGAAACCACTTAAGTATAATCTTCTGCACAGACATGTGGGGTACTAATTTGATTTCACAGACTCATCCCAAGTCCACTTAGATTCATAAAGCTCTACACACAGTGTGACCAAACATTAGTTGTGCTGGTGCATACAGTGTGCAGGAATACCTGTATGCTACGTTCTCAGCCTTAACAGTAGGCTTTCTGCCAGTGTATTCTTGTCCTTTGCTTCTTACATTTTAAATTATAATTACCAGCAACAAGTGTGGACTAGATTCTCCCTGCAGAAAAATAAAATGCAATCGGATAGCTAGCAAGGAAAAAGAATGCAGATAACAGAATGGGAAAGGGAGCAGCCACAGTACAGTTATCTGCTGGATTGGCTGTGGCTCCCCCGAGCCAGCACAGCCTTTCCATTGTTTGTGTTGAGTTCAAAGATGGTTCTATTAGAAAGATGGAGTGCAAGTCCTCCATGCAAGCCAACGATGCTTGTTTACTCTTAGAGCCTTCCTTTCATCTCTGTTACTTAATGATTCTTGGCTTTCCCCTCTTTGCTTTCTTCTCTGCCATCTTAATGCAGCTGATTGATAGTGAATGCTGTCCTTATTTTAACCCCATTTCAGGTCTGGGGTTTCAAGCACCCTACTCACAAGGATTCCAGGATCAGACATGTAGCTGTGTAGTAGGAATATGGGTGTATTGCAGCAGCTTTGATGCACTGGCTGGCTGCGTTGTCATCTAAATAACCCTTTATCTGCTTGCCACCTCTCTAAGATACGTGTTTAGCCTGTGGGATGCCTGTACATGTGCCTTACTACACTTTTTTTTAGTCTGAGATTTGGTACAGCTGGGTTTCTGTCACACAGATTCCTTACAGGAGTCCTGACTACTTTACTGGTTTCCGATGGGAGATGTAGCAGGGAAGCCTCGTCAGACGGCTTTGGGTACACCAAGATGATACAGTTCAGAGTAACTATAATCTTTGCTGCTGCAGTGGCACAAATGGCAGAACTGTAAGCGTGAAATTATGACATAGAGGGAAACTGTGTATTTGAGGCTTAATCTACTGCTGTCCCAGAGGCTCTGGAAAGTGGAATTTGGATGCTGCCGCTGTGCTAATACGTTTCAGTGATAACCTGTGTAAACTGATGGCTCAGTGTACAAGTGCCATGGATGGTATTGGCTTCAACAGGGAGAGAGGGGAGATGGAAAGCTTGCAGGGTAAGGTTTCTCCAGGCAGAGTCATTGGGCTGGCACTTGTCTGGGTTCTGGTGCCACCAGTCTCATGTATAAAGCTTTAACATAATTCTCCAAAATGTTTATGTCGTGGAACGCAGGAAAAGAAAGCAAATTATTGACAAGAGGGTTTTTTGCTCTCTTTTCAAGTCTTTTCTGGTTTCTCAGATTCCAAGTGCTAGTTGAGTTGCTACTTTTTTTTTTTTTGTTTACACAGCTATCTATTTTAAAGAGAAATTTCGGGTCTCACGTAACTGCTGACTTTTGGGAGCTGGAACTTTAACCGAAGCATAAAATACTGTAACACTTAATGATTGAAATAATGAGAGCTGGCAATAACGGGCTTTTCTGGTTGCCAGTTTAATCTACAGACATGATCACTTGAAGGAGTTCATCTAAAGTGCTATAGAAACCCCCAAATTAAATGATATGTTCCTTCAGTCTGTTAGAGTTGAGAACACGCTGTCAATCAGCTATACCTACCCGACGTGTCCCGCCAAACCCCAAATGTGTTCTACAAATTAATCTGTTTGTACTTGCAAGGAGAGTGTGTGTATGTACACAGAGAATTAGTGTGAGCGCTCTGAGCGCATTTGAGAGGATTTCTGTTTCTTTGCATAAGGAATACTTTTATTTTGCAGTGCATCAGAAGTCACCCTAAGTAAGCCATATAAAGGCATATCACATCCTTCGACTTTGTGACTCACTCGTTTCTTGATTACACGCCAAACACAAATTCCAGTTCCTTGTGTTTTACTTACAATAACATTAGTGTTTAATTCTACAGACTCAATCAAAGCTACACTGATATAAAGAAAACAAATTCTCTATTTTATAGCTGCATTAAATACTTTCCCCTAAAATGGTTTAGGGGGGTGGTTTTTTTTATTTATGGATTTTTTTTTTTTCCACAAAGCTAGAGACTTTGTTTTTGTTTTAGTACGCTGTATTTATAGTTGTGGAATGATCATTTTCTGGTTGATTTCACGTTGAGCTCTCTCAAAACTAGTTGTAATAGTTCCATGCTCTTTAAATCTTTTTCTTTCTATCAGTGCTGTTACAATATATTATACTTTATATTCTTAAGCTATTAACTCCGAGCTCAGTTAATGATTTGTTGGTGGTTTAAGGGAGAGTATCTGGGTCGTTTGTATTGGTATTAGCTTTTCTTTTTTTTTCTTTTAGGAATGGCAAATAAAATAAGTAATTCCAATACTGGAGGGGTGGGGGGAAGAAACAGGCTTGTTTCATGTGGCTTAGTTAGGATAGGCCAACAAATAATGTAGCAATCTTAACCTGCTTTTGGGTTTGTTCTCCAATTATTCTTTTTTAGGGGGGAGAGGGTAGGGTTGAGAAATTCTTGCATTGTGTCTGTAAGTTAATGTAAATTTGCTTTATCTTGGTGACATGCAAAAGATAAATAAGATGTTGGTTTTTTTTAATTTGACACTTGGTCTCCAGGTATAAGAAAATCTACAAGTTACTTGTGAGCTGTTTGCATTGATCTTTACATCCAATTACATTTAAAGGTGCAAAATCAGAGACTCTGAACAGCTGTGCAGGCTGGGGAAGTAGGATCTGCTTCCCAGAAAGTTGCTGCTCCACTCAAGAACTGAGCAAGCTAGGCCTCCCCCTCAGAAGCAGAGTGGTTTTGGGCCCATGAGCATGACAAATAGGAGAAGAAACCTGTCTCCTCCCAACAACTGAAACACCATAGAAAGAATTCTGTATCAGGTTTTGAAGGGGTGTTAGTGAGATGGTCAGCAGTCACTGCTTCCCTCACCCCTTCATTTACCCAGCCCATGCACACGAGCATGGGTGTGATAATCGCTGGAGAGCAGGTGGGATGTCAGTGGAATGACCTCTGAACAGATGATGGAGAGGGAGTAAAATAAAGCAGGGAGGGGGAAATGGAAAGAGGGCTGCTTCCCCATCCTTGTATTATGCTTGTTTGTGAGGCTTCACTTTGTAAAAAAACAATCTCTGTGCTGTTCCTAGACTCCCAAAATGACATGAATGCACGTGACAACATTTATATGTCAAGTGGTGTGGGGCCCAATGTCCTCCAAGCATTCTCAGCTAATCCTTGTGTCCTAGGTTGGGACAGTATTGAGATGCTGCCTTGAGGCTGGCTGAGGTTTGTTGTGATGTGATCATGCACTAGCAAGTGCCTCATTTGGAGTTCCTTTGTTAAATATGGACCTGAGCATATGCCTGTGCCCAGTGCCTTGTTTACCAGGTGCTGTTTAAGTTTCCCTCTTGGCTCTTTTGCTGTGGGACAAAATGTCATCTACCCTTTCTTGCTCTGAGATGTACTACTACTTCACTGTTTCTACTAGGTGCTCATCTTGTGTCTTGGCAGGGCCTATAATTTCTGATGTCTAGTTTCTTCTTTCTTTTCAGCAACTGTTGTATGCACAGAGTAGTGTCACAACTTTGGGATGAAGAAAAGCAATTTGGGGTAGAGCAAACTGAATGCAGAGCTGTGCTGACCCACAGACTTGTCTTTGCTTTCTGCTTGAGGAGTTGGATGTGGAGGGTCTTGTTCAGGCTTGTGTTTCTTTGTACTTGCTGAATGTGTGCTTCCATGTAACAAAACAACCCAAAGATTTATATTTATTGAATGTTTCTGCATTGTTATACCTATGTTGAACTGGTCTGTTATAAAACTCCTACAAAAATGCAGGTCATCTAATCAAATGTTTCATCTGAGACTCCTTGTTGCTGAGGATATTATTTGGAGGAGTGTAGTCTGAAGGATAAAACCCCTGAGTCATGGCACAAACTGGAAAAGGTTTTCCAGTCAAAGGTCAGAAGAGCACACCACAAATAGGTGAAGACAGAGTGGAGAATGGGCTGTTAAAGTCTGTTTTTTTTTGGCTGATAGATTTACAAACCAGCAGAACAAATCAGCAAAACCTCATAGAGCAAGAGTAGCCCGTATTTTGGGACTCTTATTTTTCCTCATTCCCAGAAGAAAAGTTCAATGAAATGTAGGTTTTCTGCTGAATTTCTCTAGGATCTTGATGTAAGTACATCTGGGTAGGATTCTTACCATCCCCTGCCATACTCTGCTACCTCTGAAGAGAGGTGCTCATCCTCTCCAACTGCTGCAGGTGTCCTGTACGTGATGAATATACACCTGGAGAACGTACGTGGAGATACTATGTTCTGCTATAAGCAACCCAAGAAAAGGTTACACCTTTTCCATTCTCCAGGTGTCTGCAGAGGTGGTGTTGGTGAAGGTCTTCCTTTGACTCAAAATCTATCAACTGAAATGTGTGCAGTTTTAAACCCCATGGCACCATCATTAAAGAACCTTTGCAACAAAACTTTGTCATTTAGAAAATGTTTGAGAGATCTGGTACTGTCTTCCAAAGTCACTAAAGCTTCTAAGTTATTTTCATGTTAGATATACATAGATAGAGATCTAATCCTTGTTGTGCTTTTCCAGGGCTTTGTTAAACTGCTAAGTGTGCTTTGGGAGGATTTAAAGTCTGGTGCTGTTTCCAAACAGAACCACAAAGGGTTTACTACTCCCATACAAAAATGTTGCTGTAGGTGATGTTTTGTCAATATGAGAAGATATTACAGTGCTGTTTCCTGGAAGCCCTGAAATCCATCTGGTTTACAACTATACTTTCCTGACCGTAGCAGTCTCTAGTCTTTGCATCATGGTTTTGGTAGGGTTTCTTCTATCCTATTATTACAGCTGAATGATACCTTTTATTTTGTAAATCGTCCTTACATAGTATCCACCAGCTCTCCAGGGATAAATAGGATAGTGTATGCAGTCTGGTGTAGGTGTAGTGCTAACTACATCGAGCAGGAGATGGGAAATGGAGTGGAAGTGGAGCACTCCAAGCTTCTCTGAGTAGCCTTTTGCAGCCAGGACATCAAGATACCAAGGCAAATAGCAAACAGTAGTAGAAGGGGAGAGAAATCAAGAGGAAAATAAGGTGGAGAAAGGAGTTTTGTGGGAGCAAGAGTTTGCTTTTTGTTGCTGCTGTTCAGTACCATTTGTGTGGGTGGATTGATGAATCACAAAGCAGGTGTAAGGAGCCGAGGAAAAGAGAGAGAGGGTTTTTGCTGTTAGAAGTGAAAATGTGTGAAAAGACAGAAAGAAAACCAGTACTTATTGAATACAGGGTACATAGTTCACAGGTTGGCAAAAATAAGCCTGTGAAGGTTTTTAAAACAAGGAATTCTGTTTTGATCTGAATCACATAATGAAGCAAAAGCCAGTGAATTGCTTGGCATTACCGAATCCAAGTATTCAAACCTAATGAGGTTTTTCCTCCCTGTTCTATTGCAATATCCTGAAATATCTTTGAATGTCACCAAACTTATTTTTAAAAGTGTGAGTGATTTTTAATTGTTTATTAAATATTTTAATTATTTTTATTTTATATTTTGTAATTATTCTTATTAGTGTTCTTTCATTTAATCCAGAGTTGTCAAATTTCAGCTTTCTCTGAGACATTGCAGGGCACCAGCAGAAATACTTGTGTTCATGTAGTCTGTGGTGTCTTAATTAAGTCTCGCAAATTCAGCTCAGATATTACACTGATTTCTTTCTAAATATGTCATGTCAAAAATTATTTGCCAAAGAATGTTATTTTTTAAAATCCTTTCCATTTATACATTTTTCCAGCCTCTTTGATGTACACAGGTATGACTTTTTTATTTTTTTTTAAATGTATTGAGAGAATAGTCTCCAGCACAAATTTGTTCCTTGTCTATTTTTAATAGCCAGCCTCTGGAGATTAAGAGTGAGGCTATGGAAGTGTGCAGTGGCCTGATGGTTCCTAAGCTATCATCAATAATGTTGACCTATGTTAGGTTTATTTTATTTTTTTTTTATAACCTTAGTGCAGGCAGCATGCTGGCAGAATATAGATCCCATCACAATCTGTCCAAGGAGCAAATCTTATGAATGGGACTGTGTGCCCATGCTTGTGGCTATGGAGTTCTGCAGTCATATGTCTGGAGAGAGGGGTGATTCAAATGCAGTTCTGACTTTTTCAGAGAAGATGTCTCTATGCAGCGCATCAGACTGTCTGCAGCAAGTTTTAACCGGCACATCAAAGTCAACTTCTTGCTTTTAATTGGCTGGGAATTAGCAGTGATAACAAATCACAACGAGCATAAAATGTTTGCTTTGTGTGTATTACATCACATACAATCTGTTGTCCTTATTTTCCCATTTTGACCTGTATTTTGATAGAAAGCCTCCCAGAACCCACCTATGGAAAACTGTAGTTGCATTTTTTAGGGCAATCTGAGTGTACCTTTCACTGGTCCCGTACTGGCTACAGGAATGGCTGTTATGAATTCCAAATGTACATTTGGCAAAGGTGCAAAATTTCTGGTTGTGAAAAGAAGTTAAAATACTTTCTCCATTTATAAGG
>VXBZ01007599.1:317505-366548 GCA_013399135.1 Heliornis fulica | reverse complement strand
AATTCTTTCCCCATTTAGAAGGGGGGGGGGGATGGGGGTGGTGTGTGGATAAAACATGATGTTTTCCATGGTAAATTGAAAATTAAATACTTAGCTCTTGGTCTGTTCTAGTTTCACTTTGAAATAAAGCCTTAGAACCCAAGCTGTAGGTCTCCTTGTTCAGCAGCAGCTCTGTTTCTCAAGTACAGGCCGTTTGTCAGCCTTGCAAACTAAAGAGGATTTGGGAACCCAGAAGTCCTGGATCATCTGTGCCAGTTGAGAGATGTCGTATAGCTTTGGGTCCTACTGTAGCAATGAGAGTGGGGACAGATACACTGACATACAGGGCAGGCAACAAAACCAGCTCCGAGTTAATTGGGAGGGTGGGGGGGAAGAGGCTGCATCTCTGCCTTGTTTATTGCACCTTGCTTCTCAGCAGGGTGCTGGTGAAACCACACTGCTTGTGGTACTTCACTGTGCCCTGTAGGCAAAGAGTCCTAGCCAGTGCTGAGCATCCTCAAGCCCGCGGAGCTGCTGTGTTAGCAGCTCCGTGGCAGCGAGCCTGCGAGCTCCCAAGTCCCTGGCTACGGATGTGACAGGACTGTGAAAGCAGTTGCCATACGGCATTGCTGAGGCCAGAGGATTTAGCAGGATTAAACAAGGGATTGAACACTTTCGTATAAATAACCAGAATATCCGTAATTATAGTTAATGCCAACAAATATTTTAGGTGGATATAAAAGTGTCAAGCTTGAGGGTTTAACTTTTAGGGATCATGACAAAAAAAAAAATCCCTTCTTAAGGGAGACATGTCCCAAGTCTTACCATTAACAGCTGTTCTTGTTGGTTTTTCTAAGGTACTCACTACATTGCTCAGGCCAGAGGCAGATGGGTCACAGGTAAGATTCTGTGTGTCAGTGTTTATCCAGCTCTAGTGGCTTCCTCTACTTTTACTCACTGTGAGGATGAAGAAGTGATTTTGGTGGGTTTGTTTATTTGTAAAGCATTATCCAGCATTACTAAGGAGACGTGCATGTGAGTAAAGTGTATGTTGGCATGAGCCCCTCTTGTTAGTTGGACAGCAACAGCGGATGCTCACTGGCTGTACTTGTTGTTCCAGTAACTGGGCATCTTAACAGAAACATCTCCAAGGGTGGCAAGGGAAAGGAAAATCTCACCTTTCCTTAGGTTTGCTTCTGTGGGCTGAAGTTATGAGTCATCTTTCAGGCATGAGGAACACCCACAGTACCACACCTCCCTGGCAAAGCCAGGTGCATGAGCACTCCAGAGGCTTATTGTAAGGGAAAACACTGGGAAGGCACTTGTTCTCCATGCCTAAATAACATCTGGTGTTACCTCAGGCGCCGTTCTGTCCAGCCTTGTTAGTAAAAGTGTGTCACACAGAACTGTTGCTTTGCTTGCAGTGGCATCGCAGCACATAAAGGTCAGGAGCTGTGACCTAAAGAGCTTAACAAGAGAATGTACAGTATTTGAAAGCAAATGGGCTATAGTCTTGGTGCCCAGTTCTTATCTCTTTGGTGCAACTGAAAGCTTTCCATCACCCCTTTCATAGTTTAGGGGTGGGAAACTGAACATTCACAGGGAAAGGAGCTGCTGGAGACCCCTGTGTAGACTAGGGGTGGTGATAGGGCTGTGCCTGTTATGACCTGCTGCCCTTAAAAGCAACAAGGCTTTGCAGCTCTCTAAGATTTCATAGGTACAGGTGTGCTTCCAGTTCTATTTCTCTGTGTTTTGTTTGTTTCTGACAATCTTATTTTGAGCTAGGTTCATCGTGGAAGTAATAAAATATCACAAAAACATGCACTTTGTAGGATTGCCAGACAGGTTTTGTGGTTTTAATCAGTTAACATAAACATCTGTTTCTTTGAGAGATTGTTCTGCTAGCTCCTGAACTGTGAACACAGGCCAAATGTCCTCAAACTACATGGAAAAAGACTCAAACAGAATTAATGAGATCCCATAGTCTAAGCAAGGCTCATTGACTTGCTAGATCCTATATAACCAATGATTTAATCAGCATGAATTACAGAGGCACTATCAGTGCAAGTTGCACCTTTATTATTGCTGCATTTCTTCATCCTTCAGTTAGGGAAGGATGCTTTGAGGTTAGAAAGCACTCTGGAAGTGCTAAGCAAGTGAAACACTGTGGTTCCTGCTAAAACTGACTTCTGACAAAAAGCTTTTTCTGCATAAGACAGACGGGTCCGGGCATATTTTTGTTTCTTCCTCTTCTGTTCTTGAGAATGAGAAGCTAAGGATATTGCAGTGTTTGGTATATATGTAAGAGTTTTACCTGCCTGCAAGAACTAGAAGATGGATTTTACCTTTTCTTTTTTTTTCTGCCCAACTGCTACTTTCTTGCTCCTTTCTTTGTCTTTTGTCCACCGAGATCTGTGGTTAGGTGTCCATGACAGTCACATAGTTAAGTGACACTCAGATAAAAAGCTCCAAAGCAAAATCTTTTCTTTATTGTAATTACTTTAGCTATCCCTGCTCACAGCAAAGGCTGGGAGAACTTTACAGAAATTTTATTATTTTTATTTTTGTGTTGCTGCAGTATGTGCTGCTATACCTTAAAGTGTACGTTCAATGCCAAAAGGGACATCCATTGAGATCTAAGCATATTTCCTTTAATGTGGCTCTTTGTAAACATACCTACTTATTCCTGTCATCTTTATCTGCTCCCTCTGCATGAGAAGGGAATGCAGACTTCCATCCTTTCACAGGTCAGGAATTTTAAATCCTGTGGGGCAGCAGACAAATGCACTCTTTGGGGTAGCTGGTGACTTTGTTGTGTTGCTCACATGAAAAGCTATTTTGCCTTGATTTCAGCCTTTCTTCTAGGAGACACTCATTCTAGTAAAGTGACAAATAATGCAAACACTTTTGTGTGGATTAATTAATGGGACCAGGCATCCCAGTTAACTGTATTGCTGGAAGTACGTGGAGTATCCCACTGGCAGAACGATGCTGGGATTAGCAGCTGACAGAGAACTTCCATGTGGACAGTTTCTTCTCCTCAAGTTGAGCTACTGCTGAAGTGGGAAATCAAGTGTTAAGTCTATTTCATATGCAAGCATGGCTAGGAGGGTTCTATCTAGAAGGTGCTTTTGTGTTTTCTAATTGTCCATGTAGTTGGTGGAGTGGTGTTAGCCAGTAACAGGGTACAAATAGTTTCCTAATTGGGTAGTTGGACTCTAACGCATGAGTCATCTTTTGTCTCTGTTGCTAATGTCCAGTGCCACATTCATTTCAAATTTCACAGGCTGCAGCTTTCTGGAAACCTCTTTCTCCCTCTTGTCCAGACATATCTGCAAGACCTCTGCCAAGGGCTTGATTTGCTGGATCCAGGTCACACTGATGTATCACATCTTTGTTTAGGGATGCTCAAGAGCACCCCTCCAGTGAAGTGATGCAGGCAGGTGAGAGCCAGGACAGCAGGTCCTTAGACCTTTCTCCTGCATGAATTGGCCTGTCTAGTGTAGGTGTGGTTCAGTGTGACTGTCAGTTGGCTGTCACACTTCTGGCTTCAGAACTTGTCAATTTATGAGGATCTCTGTCCTGGTTCTTTCCTGTGTGCTGTGGGCATACCCTGAGCCAAAAGGCCAGCAGCTCTTTTCTTGCAGATCATGGTACTAGTCCATTGGCTAGTTTCATGCTTTCACAAACACTTATTAGATTATATAGCAAGTAATAAACCTTCCTCCTCAGTTGAACATTTAAGCAGGTATGTTCTCTTGTGCATTACGGTGCTGAAATTGCTAGCCAGTTTTCATGAGCCTTTGTCTCATGTATCAGAGTTCCCTGGATAACACTTCTGTAGCTGAGACAGTTGAGTGTTCTGGTATGTATGGTATTTCAAGGTGCACAGACAGGTATCAAGAGTTCTCTGCCATACCTGTGAAAATGTACGTGCGGCTCTGATGTCTTTGGCCGTTATTGCTAAGTGGGGCAGCGTGAGGTGCACTCACACGTTTGCGTACAACATCTTGGGTGTTGTGTTATATTACAGTTCAAAGTATCATGGTTAAATTAAGTGGTTACTAAGACAGATATATCAAAACTGAATTAAGCCTCTGAAGGGCTAGAAGTAGTAATTATATTCAGACAAACATTTAATTACATGCAACTTGAAACAATGCCTGTATACTGCTTTAGCTTTGGATATATTAAATCTCCTGGTATGTTATTCCAGTTCAGAATAGATTTTGTTTGTTTGTTCAAGACTTCAAATAAAAAATTAAAGGCTTCCAAGTGCCTGCTTTTCTTGAACTGTTGCATTAAGCTTATGATGACAAATACCAAATCGTAATTGATTCTTCTTTCATTATATGCAGATCCATCTTAGCATGATGACCAGAGAAGTCGGGCACTTGCTGTCAGAGTTCCTTGAGAGCCTGCTGGAGCATGATGTGCTTTCCAATACCTCTGTTACCATGATCTCTAACCTAGAGGGTGAAACAGGAACAAGAGGAAGGATGTGTTTAGTCAGAAAGTCCTTCTTGCTTGAAGAAAACTGATATCAAAATTGCCATGGGGACTTTTCTTCTGAGCTTCTTGGCTGAGACAGTGGTCATGGGCCGTTCTGAGGGTAGTACTTTATGTTAAGTAGGTAGTGAGAAAGAGGGTAAAATATGCCAGTTATGTGGGTTTAATAACTGTCAGTGTAGAGTGTGGGGAAATTTAGCATTTTGGGAAGCAGAGATGAAGCTTGAGAAGAATGTAGTCACCATGCCGTCATGAGATCCAACGGCATTGCAGTCTTCGTCCACAGTGACTGCTGCTTTGGCCCAACTCTCTTGCCCTGTGCTCCCAGTGTTATAGGAAGAGAATGTAAGGGAAAGAGTATAGTTGTCACCTTCGATTTGCTGGTATGCCTAAAAGTTGTAGAGGTGAGTGCCTGGAGGCTGGACAGCTGGGGATTCAAGAGGAGACAATCTGGTTCATGCTGCTTCCCTTGGGGCATGTCTCATCATGCACATCTGTGCCTCGCTGGTCTGCCAAGATATTTTTGCTTTATCTACCTTATAGAAGTCAGCAAGAAAGACTCACCACTTCTTACTGTATCTCACAGGGTAGCTTGGTGAGCCTAGAGAAGGCTTTGAGGCTGAAAATGGATACCGAGAGATACCTCGTGTTCTCGGCTCTAGCTCATATTTGTCATAAATTCTCCTCTGGCACGTTCTTCTTCCCTCCTGATCATTTTCCAGATGTGGCCCTGAAACACTGATCTCCAGCTATGGTGCATTTCTTCACCTCACTACCTTATTCTACTTTCTAGTTCCTGAGGACATATTTAAGTGGGGGATTTACCTCTCATCCCTTCTACTTTTAAAATGAAGAGTGAGCTTGCAGGTGCTTGCACATACCCTGCTTGTAACAGATTCTCAGAGCTCAGTGATATGATGGAGACTGTATGAAATGTGATATATAATCTCTTCATCTGTCCATTGAGGTTAGGCCATATCTTTTACACTGGCAAGTGAAAATCGCTCACCCAGTAATCATGATGCTGATAAATATGGGGAGTTTTGCAAGGATGGTGGATTTAACTACCAAAGGTCTGCCCAAAATGGTTTGCCCTGATAATTTAAGCTTTCTTTGCTCTTTGAAGCATACACCCAACAGACATTAGCATTTAACCCAAGGCTGAATGTTTGGAGTTTGTCTACAAGATAGATATATTAAAACAAACCCACATGGAAATGGGTGAATATTATCAACTAAGATTTGGAGATCTGATCAGACGTGGAGATGTTTAAGTAGGAAATAAATGTGCATATTGGGGCATTGTTGATATTCACTATGTTTTTCATGCTCATATTTTTAGTGTTTCATCAAATTTATTAATATCTTAAATTCACTATTATCTTCAAAAGTTCTTTTCAAATATGGTATATTTGATGCTTTTAGCCTCATTTCCCTGTGTTTAAATGATCGCTGAACAGTGTTTCATGAATTTATTCATCATTTCAAATTGTCTTGATCTCTAGATTGTTCTCAAGCAGCTTTTTCTGACTACACAGAATATGAATTTGAGCTGTGTTGGTTGCTTTGATTGGATTAAACTAGTGCTTGGAATCAGGATTTGGGTGCAGATACTTACAGTTACAAGTCCCAAATTTGATTTCCACAAACATATCCTAACATTCAGATTGTTCCTGCCAATGGGTTCTCTTGCATAACTCCTCACAGAAGCAACTGAAAACATTTGCTAGTTATTACTACTGTATTTATTTTTGAGATATTACGCTATTTCAGTTATTCATAGCACTATTTTTGCATGAAAAATTAGAGAAAGAAAACACAGAGGCTGTACCTGGATTAGTGGTGGCGAAGCACATTGAGAACATTCTACTAGAAAAAGGAAAAATAAAGAGCAAGTGGAGGATGGCACTGCTTTAGTGACACTGCAGTAAACACACTCATTCAGATGAGCAGGGATTTCTTGAAAAAAATAATCTTATACATAAGGTGATTAAGGCAAGTAAACCCAGCATTGCTTCTTTGTTGTTAAACAAAGATGTTATTCTCGCACTTGTAAGATTTAGTAAGACATTAAGCATGTGTGCATGATGTCAAGATATTGGCTCTAGCATGTGTTCTTACAGCCTTTATAGTTTGTGATGACATAATTAGGTACATTCTGTGAAAGTAACTTAAAATGTTACTGTCTGTTCCAATGAATTGAATGTGTTAGGTCCAGGATATCTTGTTGGAACGTTTGCAGAGTTTTTTGTCTGGAGTCTTGGGGAGTTCAGAAATGAAACCATCTTTCCTTTGTTCATTGCAGTCACGTGTCTGCAGGTTTCCATATGTTTCCAGTATCCAGAGATGCTGTCACCACCAAATGCCTAATAAAAACTCAAGATCCCTGGCTAGAATCATCCTTTGGATTTCCTGGCCCGCTGAACAGCTGTACCTCATTGCAGTTTGCAGGCAAACTGGTGCTCAGCCTAGAACTGAATATGCTGGCAGAGATATTCAGAGGTACAGATCACCAAGCAGTACTTAACTTGCTAAGCCCAAGCTTGCTTTTTGTTTTTCCCACTTGTCCTCTCTTACAATGTCTGTACAACTCTTGTAATTAGTTTACCCTTCCATTTCTGGCTCTTAGTTGTGAAATACTCTGCACTTGGTACATCACCATTGTTGATGTCATCCACCCTGAGTCTCCATTGTCATCCATTGCCAGGATCTCAAAGTGCTCAAAGACCTTGATTCACAACACTTTTGGAAACAGATACTTGGGGCATCTATTTTAGAAGTGGCTCAGCAGGAGGGCAGTAGGATAGATCACCCAAGCTAAGACCAGCATGTCTGTGCACAGCCAAGAACAGGCTGCAAGTGTCCAGGCTCCCATTGATGCTATTGTGTTACTATTCTTTGGGTTTCTTTTAAATAATATATTTACAATGAATGTATTTTAACTTAAGAAAGGAAAAAAAAAAACAACCCCACAACAGAAACATACAATCAATGAGTTTTTCCTTAATTCCTAGTGGCCACTGTCCAGAGCCACCAGGAAAAAAAAAGATGAGTTGGGCTTTGGTTTGAAATCAGAGTTGGGTTAGTGTATATTAAATCGCCCTGAGTATATATCTGAGAACAAGACACCCTGTCCCCCAAAAGCTGTTTCTACATGAGCTACATTTCTGAAAACTAGCAGCTGTTGAAACAGAGTGGACATAACAGTAGCAATATGCAACTGAGGTCCTTCAGCAATCTGGAATTATTCTAGCTGTCTCAACTCCTTGGTTGCTATAAATCAGTTCTTACTCCTGCTCTGTGGTTGTGCCCAAAATGAGAAAGACTAGTTGTAAATGTTTGGTTTCTAAATTTTAGACTCGGGACTCAGCAGGATCTTGACACTGAACTATTTATAAAAGAGTAATTGTGGTTAGATTTCATAATATAAGAGCTTGCACTGGGAGGGAAACTAGAGTGAGGTATGTGTGTGTGGTGCTCCCTGGATCCCGGAATAACGACTAGTTGAAGCTGCTTTTTCAAATATGTTGCCACTCAGCTGAGAATGGAAAAAAGCCTGGAACATGCTCCAGTCTAGACTTGGCCACAGTGTTTTTGTCTCTTGGGAACTCTGGCCTTGTGCATGTCTTCAGGGTGGAGACTCACAGCTTCTGCTGGGGCTCTCCAAAAAGCTGCTGGAGGGTTGCGTTTGTGGGTTTTTAAAAGCCATGGTTGTTATACCAAAACCAGCTGGGCCTCGCACCCTGAAGTTTCCATCTGGGGTCCTGAGCTGATCTGTTCAGAGCTCTGCAGATGAATCACTCACTGCTTGCCTGGGTAGGGGAGGGACTCTCAGCACTGAACTAGAACCATCCAAGATGGGTGATCACCCTTGGAGAGTGGGTTCTCGGTCTCTGTAGGTTGTGGTGAGAGGCAGTGAGTCAGGCTCTGGTATCAAACTGCCTGCTGGAGGAACTGTCCTCTCCTCTGTCTCCAGTGAGCTTGAAATATACCTTATCACGCAGTTTAGGCACCTAAGATGCCTGGTATGGATTTCCCTTCCAGAACTCCTTTGGGAATTAGTAGGTTTGGTCTATACATGGAGCCAGAGGAATAATCCAAAGTTTGAACATGGCTCTGTGACCTAGAGTAATAAGCAGATGTACAGAGAGGAGAGTAATTGTGGGGGAAGTGAGAACAAGAGGTGAGTAATACCGTGTGTCCGTCTCTCAGGGCAGCCACATACCCTGCCAGCCTGCAGGTATTTTAGTTCTCTTTCAGTTAACAGTTATGCACCTGGTAAAAGGCAGAGGGGTAAATAACAGATCCTGGAGGGGCACACCACAAACTCTACTGGGCCCCCCATCAGCCCTCCATCTTCTGGAACCTGTTGTGCTGTGCTTGGGACAGTGCAGTTACTGGCTGAGAACCTAGTCTTCAATCCAGGGAGAGATTCAAAGAAGTTTGCATCTGGATGTCTGTGACTTGGGGATCATCTCTAATCATTAGTAATGACTCTACCTCTTGGTCCTCAGCTGCAGGAGCTAACTGACTTAAACTAAGTTACAGCAGAAAACAGTTTCTAATCTATCTCTTGTTACTTTGCTACTTCCACAGGGGTCAGCACATGTTTGACTGCTGAGCACGTGGCTTTCTTCTTTCCTTGTCTCCTAACATACAATCACACACAGTTGTGGTACCTTTTTGCTTCTCCCAAGCCACACGGGTGAGGAGAACAGATGGGAGAAGGACCCATGGACCAGTGTTACGAACCACAGGATGAAGAGAGAGATTTCCAGGCCCTTTGAGAACATCCAGCATGGAGCTCACTCCTCCTGGCAGTTCCCTGTGTGACAGGACTAGGCAACATAGGCCGGAATGTAGATCTGTGCCGTAGCAGCCCAACCAAGCCCACACTGGTTTGTCCCATCAGCTCCATGTTTGCTTGAATATGGCATGATGCTTGCACAGGGAGGAAAGTTGTTGATGGTTTAAAATAGTGTTGCATGAAATTCTGGTTTTACAAAGGAGAGGTAGAGAGAAGAGGAGGGGGGTAGCTGTGGCACCTCAGAAGCAATAACTCACGTGTGGCTGTGTGTTTGTATTTGTGCAAGGAGCTATTCCCTGGGGCACCTGCCTTGTCTGACTGTATGTCTAATGTAATTCCCTCGAGGCTGACCTCTGCTTTCAGCATGGAATGCTGCGGGATTACTGCTGTAGCCGAAATACTCCGTGCATCCAAGTATCTCACTTGCAGAGAAATTTGCTAAGCGTGTTCTCACTGTGGGAAGGTTCCCAACTCTTTCAATTGTTAAAAAGATATACTGCTTCCCTCATCCTTAGATCATCCTTTGGCTTGTGTGGGACTGCTATTACTTGATATTCTAAATTTAGCAATATTAGACACCTCGAATTATGAATTTAGTGCCTTACAAAACTGCCACTCAGAAGGTCGAAAAAAATATTTTTCTCCTCCGTAATAGATTGTGTTCAAAGTGCTTTCATTTGATGAAAGATGTTTTCTTCAAACATTAAAAAGAATGGAGGATGCCAGACAGCCCCCCTAAGACATGTTGGCATGGAACAGGACGTGAAGAGGGAGGAGGAGAGGGAAAAAAACCCACATGTGGAACATTACCATGACTGGGCTGAGAAACAGTACCACATCACACTGAGAAACTAACTGGACCTTGACCAAGGACAGAAGAAAATTGGCAGCAGGTCTTATTGTGGAGTTGGTGCTTTAGTGGTGGCTGACTGAAACCTGTGCATTGATGTGGAGATGATATATGGACAGGAACTTTTGGGGTCCACCTTTAATTTTAAAATAATGTAGCTTTAAATCTAAAGCCATGTAAAAAACACACAATAGTACATAGATGTTTAAGCCACCATCTTCTTTGCAACTAGCAGGTGGTCTGACAAGTGAGACCTTTTCATCTGTCTACATGTAAACAAACTTCATGCCTCTCTGGCTAATAAAATACTGCACGTGTGAGGTGCAATGCCATTACTTTATGGCTTTTGCCTCCATTCTTTCCTTTATGCATTTACAGTACAATATCCTCTATGATAAAATTGGGGGGTGGGAGATTTTTTTTTTTGTTGTTTTCATTTTCTGCTTTGGTACCCACCTCTGCTGTGTCTGCTAGGCTCTTGGAATGCTCTGGAAATTTTCTGCCATGCAAAATCTAGTAGGATAAACATGAATCACTTCCTCTGTACTGTTTTCCTGATACTTCATTGTGAGTCCCCAGGCACTGGCTTTGAGACCTGCCTGGTAGACATTGGTACTTCTGAGTTAGTTTGAGTCTGGCTGTACTTAGTGTCCTGGGAGACTGCTCTAGACATTTTTTCTTAATCCAGTGGTTATCCACACTGTTTATGAGTCAGTAGGTGCCAGGGCTCCTATCTGAAGCACTTGTTCTCCTCCCTTCATGGGAAATCCTGGTGGAGACCTGCATGGACAATCTGTGCTATTCCCTGCACTGTGGGTGCTTGAGATGCATGCTGGCAGGTTTGACTTCTGTATAATGTGGATGTAATGGGGTCTTGCCCTCAGGGCTCAGGAACTGATGTGTGTTGTGAGTGTGGCCCTGGGCCAGAAAGTCCTCCTTTCCTGCAAAGGTGTAGCCCCCTTCCCCTCCCCCCCCCTTTTTTTTTTTTGTCTTCTTCTAGTTACCCCTCAGTGTTTTCAGTAATAGTGCTGGAAGCCACTCCTTGCCTTTGGACCTGCACTTAGCAGGGAAGCAATTTAAACCATCCAAACATGACATGCAGTGTGATCAGCATCTTCTCTCCTCCATTCTGCTGCCTGCAATGTATCTGTGGCAGCCCAAGGGGCTGTGTTCACGCAGTCATGCCATGGCAGGGGAAGACCAGTTCTCTGTGTGGTCATCCACATGCATCTCACATGTTCTTGTCCCAGTGGCAATGTTCCAGTGTGACCTCCAGCTGCCCTCTTCCTACCTAGTTCCTGGGAATTAATTTGGCTTCTTTACTCAGTGTTGCCAGTCATGGAGTTGAAGTTCCATGTGATGGTGCTTCAGTTTGCTGTGTGGCCTGGATTTTTCTCTTTTTCTTTCCACCTGTGCTTACTGGGGCTTTGCATTTAATGTGAAAATAATGCATGACTTCTACAGTGCTTTCCATCTTTTAGAGTCCAAGCACATTAGGAATCAAGGTAATGTTTAAGTAGCACACTAAACATGTGGAGTGCAAGAAATAACTCTAAAATGGGACTGTAATGCTTAGCTATCAACTAGTTTACAATCCCCTGAAAGATTCCAGTTGTGAGCATAGGAGGTACCCTGAGATGGCGGAGTTACACGTGGTTCTTGTATTTCTTTGGAGACATGCAAATGGTTAATTCCTAATTGCCAGTAGATGGCTCCCAAGAGCATTGTCGATCGGATATTTTTCCAGTGCACTTGAAGCAGAGTCTTGGCGCACCGGTAACCTCTCGCACTCCCATGATGTACCAGATGAAGCTTGTGCTGCATCAGGACGCCTGTCGCCAGGCTCACGGCATTTGTCCTGTGAGACAACACAGATGACGTGTGCTGCATGGTTGGAAGTTTGGTCTCCTGGTTACATGGCAGTGGTGGTGTGGAAGGGTTGTGTTAAGGAGCACACCAGTGAGGCAGCAGGTAGAGATGGTGAAATAGCAGCTGTGTTATGGGGTGACTCAGCTGGTTATACATCAATAATGCTGACTGAGTAGAGGTGATAAGAGTGAGGGCAAACCCTTCAGAGTGTTTCTGTGCTGGCAAGAAGAACCTGACTGCTCGTTACGTTTGTTGAATGCCTCCAAGAATGAGGCCCCTGATTTCTCTTCTGGAAATAGAGATGATAAATAATTGTTCTAACTGCCTCCTTTTTATAATTACCTCCAAATGGATTTTTTTTCCGGAGATTCTAATTAAGTTTTACATTAATTATAAGCGTGCAGCATCATTTTACCAGCAGAAGAGCCTTCTGGGAATTTCTGCTGTGTTGTGGCTTTGAAGGCCTGCTTTTAGTCCATTTGCTGAGGCCTGTACTCCTTGGGGCTACAGTTCTGTTTGACTCCCTCATTAAATACCCTGAGAACTCTTTCCTTCCCTGGGATTTGAAATCCTTAATAAGATTTGTATTTTTGAAGGCAAGTGCGGTTCCCTGTGAAAGCTGGGGAGATATTCTCTTTTGGCATTAGGGGAATTCTCCATCAGCTGAAGTCAATCAGGAATATGCACAGAAGAGGTTTTATTTGTTCATGGGAAATCTGCCATTAATAAGAGAACTGAGATAGGGTGAGATTTGTGAACTTGGATAACAGTTTTCTCAAGGGTGGCTCTCTTTCAATCTGGCCTCTATGCTCAAACCTGCCAAAGAGATGCCAACTCAGACCATAGGATTCCTTGGTTGGAATGAGCAGAGAAAACAGGGGAAAAAGTTGAGGCTGAAGCGCAGGCAGTTTATGGCAACAGTGCCGTGGCTACCAGGTCTGTAGAGGAGAATTTTTCTGTTTGTTCTGAAAACAATGGGCAGACTGCTGTGGCAAAACTGCTTGGAGCACTTTTAGTTCTGGGACTGAGCAGTGTTCGGAACAGGAGGTTCCTTCTCTTTTTGTTCCTTAAACACTATCATAATATGATGGAAATCTGAAAATAGTATGGAGAAGAGGAGAGGACCCAGAAATAAGCTGTTTTTGAAGAAATACCCCACACCCTTATTACTACAGTTTTCCTTCAGAAGGTGTCATAACTCTGCTGATTTGCCCCTATTGCTGTTTTATGCAGTTACATTGTCCTCATGGCTGATCTTGGGTTTCCATCAAGGAGCATCATCAAGCCATGCCATTCTGCACACACATCTAATATGGTGTCATAAGACACATTCATTGCTCTGGCACTTAAGCAATGCTGTATTATGTGAGCAAACTTCTGGAATGTATTGGTGACATGTAGATAGGTATGTACAGTGGCATTTTAAAGTTATGGATACAATGTATGTGGGTAAAGAGCAGCATTCTGTTTTCAGAGAATCATAGAATGCGTTAAGTTGGAAGCACCGGACATCATCAGTAGATCGGGTTGCTCAGATCTCCATCAAGCCTGACCTTGAATATCTCCAGGGATGGGGCCTCCACCACCTCTCTGAGAAACCTGTTTCAGTGATAACCACCCTCATATTGAAGAATTTTTTCCTAATATCCAACCTAAATCTCTCCTTTTCTAGTCTAAAACCATTACCCCTCATCCTGTTGCTACAGGCCCTCGTAAACAGGTCTTCTCCAGCTTTCCTATAGGCACCATATGGAGCGTTTTTGGAGGCTTTTGAATTAGAAACTCAAAGATGTCCCTCTGGCCTTGTAAGTGAGGAGTGTGTCTGCTGTTGGTGTATATTTGTGCACGCTCTTGGTGTGTACTTCTTGTTTACTTATATGTACATCTGTATATATATATATTGAGTGTTTAAGAATATGGACAAAGAGGAATTACTTCCTATTTCAGTGCAAGTAACTGGGTGAATAAAGGGCGTTACCTAACTTTGCTCAGAGGTAAGTAATGGCTGGAAATCTCTGACAGGTTTATGTAATGGCTTAATGAGCTTGTGTGTAATGCATTATCCTTCAGTAGAATTTTGTCTGCTGCCAACTTACAGGACTGCAGTCCAACATATGCTTTAGGTATGTTATTACAGAAATAAACCAGCCACCTGAGGCCAATCATCTTGTGTGCAGTGTCTTTTTACATAATGGCACTTTAGCCACAATATGGGAAGTGAAACTGAAGATAGGAGTTAAAGAGAAATAATAGTAAGCGCTGGGTAACACAGCACCTATGAAATCTTGCTCAAATAGGTTTGCTGGCTTTTCAGCATGTTATGGTAGTGCTTCCATTTGGCAAGAAGTCTGGTCCCAAGGAGTGAAGCACTCCCAAGAGTCCCTGCCAACTTGTCACTGCCAGGGGTTGTGGGTAGAGACCATGAATGCTGCGGTTCTGAGATCCAGAGAAAGGCTGAGAAATTCACTATAGGTCCAACAATTCAGTGCTCTCTTACTATTCTGATGCATCTTCTCTCAGTAAGCATGGGATCAGGGGAGCTTGCTGCATTGCTCTGGGCTTTGCAGTTGACTGCACTGTTTCAGTTTTCAAGTTTGTTGGTGGCATTGCCTGTCAAAAAGGAGCCCTGTTCAACCTTGTTGAAGCGGTTGGGAGCATGAGTGAAGTTCTTACTGTAATCCTCCATTAGAGCATGATGCATGAAAATTCACCCTGTTTTATGCCAGAAAATGTGCCTGTTTGGTCACAGTACTTGAGAACATTGTCATAATTGTCAAAAACTGTTTGGAAGAAGACAGATAAGTAGCTTAAGTTGGTGGGGTGGGTTGTTTGTTTTGGGTTTTTTGGGTTTTTTTTTTTTTAAATGGGATTTTTCTGTTGGCTTTGTTTGGTTTTGGTTTGTTTGTGGTGGTTTATTTTTAATAGAAATACAACAGTGATACCTCTGCTCATTTAAATAACCTCCCTACATGTTATGCTCACTGGATATCATACTGTTAATTGAACATAGCCACTGAAAAATTTGGTCTCTAATGGCAGGGTTTTTCAGTAGTAAGACAGGTGCATAGGTTGGTTTAGTTTCTGGTCATTATGGCTCACTGGTTTAGTAAGCACAGTGTATGCATCTATGTTTTGCTCAGCTTTTCTGGCTTTGATGTGAGCTGCTTTTAAAATTTTTCTTTACAGATATGGAGATGGCACATAATAAATGAATTTTTCAATTATTTACCTGCCATGAAGACAAGCTGTAAATGTTACTTATTTCTGACTTACCATATCTGAAATGAACCTAAACAAAAATAAAGCAAGTCTAGATCTTTGAGAAACTGTTTTGATTAATAGCTTGAGATATAATCGTAAAACCATCAGACTTGATGTACTGCTCTTTGTTATATAAATCATCTAGTTGCTATAGTGAGAAGGTTATGGTTGATTGCTAGCTCTTGCAGATCACTGAATTAATATCTTATATCCAAGTCCACCTTACAAGTTGAGATGTAAGACTGTAAAAATGCAGTTCAGTTGTACATTCATGGCTGTGGATATATGAACTTGATGCATTAATGAGAGATCAAGCCTAGAAAGCAGAAATCAGTGCTCAAGTTTCCCAGATGAAGACTTTGGACCTAGTGGTGGTGTTCTCTGCTGAGCTAAAGAGTACATGCCTAATTTCTATTTTTTTTTTTTTAATAGAACTGTTATGATTAAACCATTTGAACTTTTGCAGAGGAAGAGGTATGGAGGAATGTATAAGTGAAACTCCTGACCTAACGCTGGTCTCCAAAGGATAATTCTTTTTCTCTCATGGTTCTGCAAGTCTTGGATTTGTTGTCGGGGGAAATACTTGCAGGGGATGGCATTGCTCAGTGTGGAGCTGGGCCAAAGGTAGGTGTGGAGAGCAGGCAGTGAGCTGGAATAAGTTATCCTTCTTTTGGGGTGCAGGGATTTCTGGGAATGACCCTGACTGGGGAAGAGTAACCTGTCAGTCTAAGCACATGTGTGCAAGTCCCAGAAGGGGGAGGGTAGCAGTGACAGAAGACCTTGTTAGAGGAAAATCAGCACAAACCTTCTCCGCAGAGCACTGCTGCAAGTTATCAGTGGCATATTAATGAACAAGCGCTCTGAATTTGGTTATGGCCGTTATTTTTATAGAGCTGTTATTTCCCTCACAAATGTTTGGATGGGTATCCCTATTAGTGGAGAGGGGAACTAAAAAGTAGAGAAAAAAGAAGTTCAGAAAACTGGCAGTTCTGATGTGATGCTTTTTGTAATTTGTGAAATACAGTAATCTCTGAAGATTACTGGCAGCGACCTGAACCGAGGCTGATAAATATTTTTCAATTCGTGGGCCTGCATTGTTTTAGCAGAAATGATCTCTATAATGCAGGCATAGAAAGCTAAGTGATCATAATTACCCTGATTAACCTTAGGATGGAAGAATCTTCCTAAATCTGATTCTCATTCATTAATACCAAGTCACCAAGCAGCACAAATACGATCTGGATCAAGTGTCAAATTAAGCAGAACACAATGTGGAATTTATGCTGGGTTTGTGCCAGCTATGGGAGGACAGACAATACCCAATCCAGCATCAAGCATGCTGGAAATGAGATACCCCTTTGCTTTGGGGTTTGTTTGTTTTTTTTTTTCTTCTTGACCATGCTTGTATGGAAGTGAGTTTGCCATAGCTCAGCACTTTGCTAATGGGTTTGAACCAGCCCAGATTGCTTTTAAACCACATTTTCTCCCATATTGGAAGAGTGTCCTTGGTCAGAAGCTCTGACCAAGTCTTATTAGCCATAGGAGTTAAAGCTTTTGGGAAGAGCTGTACTCTCTTCAGTTTTCAAAGGGGTTTCTGCTTCTTTTGCCAGTTGTGGATGAGAGAATGTTGTGAGCAGCAGGGCTGTACTACACATATTCACTAAAATGGGTTAAATATGACTGGTTCCACTCCTTGTGTAAGGGTGTTGGGAAGGCAGTGCCTGGGCATTATTTTGCTTACAGTGGTAGTATTACCCTGTACTTTTGCAGGCACATCTAAGTACTTACAGGGACTGTGCATACAGTTTGGTCATCCCTCCCAAATGTGATTTTTACACCGAGAGTATGTGGATAAACTTAATGAATTGAATTGTCAGCCTTGCAGACTTGGAATTGGAGATCAGGGAGAACTGGAAAAAGGCAAAATGATTTTAAATGTATTAGGTGTTATTATGAGCTCTTAGCTTCTGTATGAATATAAAACAGAAAGCCATCACTCTGTACCACTGACCTTACCGTCCCGGGTTGTGGCACTGAGGTAGATTCTGGTCTGCTGTTGCTGCTTGATTAGAAAATGTACACTTATGATTGCAGACCTGCCTCTTGCTTTGCATCTGCAAGCTTGTCCCTGAGAGACACAAGTCCTCTCAAATCAAGAATCTTTCAAAAATGTGGATGGTGCACTCTTATGAGTCTGTTCTGTGCTTGTCATCCCCTGTTCTCAAAGACTTCCATGCCATTACAGAAAAATATACCAATTTTTTGATGTGACAAAGGCATGGATCTGCTTTTCCAAGACAACAAGCTGCTCTCATTTTACTGTGAGGCAAATTTACAAGCAACAGCTTCAGGCAACTACAAGATGTTGAATTTACCTCATTTTAGGGTGAAAATAAAAGCACCTTTTTGCCAAGTGCTCACCTGAGGGATAGCTTCTGCCTCCAAATCTCTGCAAGGTTAAAATTACTGCTGTTTCTAGCCATGAAGCCAAACTTTATATCTAATGATAGATGGGCATTTTATGTTGCTTTTGTTTCTCAAAAAGCTTCTCCCTTTCAAATTGCAGGAGTAGACACATTGCTGAAGTTCAGTTTCCAAAACAGGCTCTTGTCTTACGTTTGGAGGGATGAAGTTTGGCTAGGAGCAGGGAGAAACAGCAACTATATGCTGTTTCTATGGGAAGCATTTATAGCTGTTTATGAATGCAACTGCATTCCAATAGTTTAAAAAAGGCATGCTGAACAGGATATACAATGTATCTCCTTATTTGAACTAGCTTTGAAAAATCTACCACCATACTCCTTTTTTTAGCTTTATTTCCTGAGGAAACTTGGCTTAAAAGATCGTGCTCTGTGTGTGTGTGCGCACGCGTGTCTCCTTTTGCTCTGAACTTCTCAGTGCTGTCACCAGTTTTAACCAAATTTGACAGAAGTTTTAAGGATAATTAGCTCCCACAGAGCTTGCAGAGCTGCACGACTCATGAAAGTAAGTAGAGGAGATATGCTGTTGATGCCCACATTGACATAAAGGCAGCAACATAAATGCATTACTGGACTGTGAAGATCAGAGGAGACTGATGCTGTGAATGTCCCAAGTGTGGAGGAAAATCTGTGCCTTGAGCATGAACAGTTTTAGACACAGAGAGTTGAGCTGTGGAATCCTGATTGATAGGGCACCGACCAGTTTCCATTAGTTTTGCTTTCCAAGGAACTTTTGCACTGCCAAGAGTTAGTAGTAAAAATATATCAACAGATCTCACAACCATCTCTTCAACAAAGTAATGGGTTTATGTCTGCATAGCTCTGGAAAAATTAGCATTATATTTAAAATACATTTATATTTTTAGCTCATGTTTTCTGATATAGTCTCTTGTGTTTGTCTTCTGTAGCTCTCTATGTCTAAGCACAGTATATTATATGGCTTTCCAGGATAACCTAAAGAACACTAAATAAAGTCAGTTTAGCCAAGAAAGGAGATGATTTTTATGAAAAATATCACTTATTCTTCCCTTATATAAACAGTATAATGAAAAAAAAATCTGAATACATCTCAGTGCAACCCCATATAGGCCAGAGATATATGCCTGGACCGTTGTAGGGTGGCATCCATGACCCAGTGTGTATTTGCAGTTGATTGCTTCTTCCCTTCCCAAGGAATAGTCATCTGCAGCTCTTCAAATGAAACCTTGTGTCGCACCCAAGCAGTAGATCCCTTGAGACCAGGGATATGTTTGCAAGGACTCCAGAGGCTGTATGGGTGACAGCCCATTCTCTAGTTCCCCGTGTGATCTGGCATAGCCAGCACAGAGATGTAAGAAGACGGATTGTTCTCCCAGTCTTCCTTTCCATACTGTAACTTGAAATTACACTTACCTACTGCTAATTTAGGCAATGTGGAGTTCAGTTGCTTCTCACTGCCTGACCATGAAATCTGGAAAGCTTCTAAAACTTACTAGAACACCAGTGAGGTTCTCCCATGGTTTTTAATTTTATAACAAAATCTAAAAACTTGGTATAGAAATAGAAATCTGCCAGTGTGTGAGTTCACCTCCACCTGGACTCCTCATCCATTCCTGTTTTCATTTCCTTAAATTCCCTTATTATGAAAGCGTTTGCTGCCTTCGCACACACAATGCTGTCCTATTTTCATCTTGCTGGGTGCTGATGCTGCATTCCTGTCTGTCTGCTGAGTTATTGTCTGAATTAATATTCATTAATTATGTTGGCTCAATGAGGCTGTGCTTGGTAAACAGCTTCTTGAAGACGTTACATGTTTTCCTGTGAGTGGTCTGCAGCATCCGGAAGATTAAAGTGTAAGACTGTGGGTATAATCCAAACCTAACAAATGCTGTTCCTTCTTAGGGTGTTCCAGAGGAGAGGGGGTGGTTGAGGGGGAAGTGGGAGAGAAGAAGTAGTCACAGGACTGTTTTCACATGGATAGCAGGGGCTGCCCTGTCGTGTGGAGTGGCCTGCAGTATCTGGTACTGCTCATCTGTGGATAAAGGGAAGCGCACTAAACCAACCTTTCCTGCTACTGCTCGGAAGGCTGAGATACATTTCTTAATGCTATTTTCTGTAATTTGCATAATCAGTTTTTCTGAAAATGATTCAGTCATTAAGATGCATCTGAACAGGCCCCTCTCCTGCCTGTGAAGGTAAATCCCTCTGGTGAGCTGAGCATTATAAATTTAAATCCAGGATGTGGGCTTGGTTGACATACTGTACTTAGCCAGACAGGTACAAAAAGAAAAACTTGCTCTGAATCTCTCCATGTTCCTATACCCAAAGGGTTTTGCTTCAAAGATTACTAATGTTTTAAGGTTATCTTAAGGTAATATGTACTTTATTAAAGAACTGTGAGCAGATGAAAGTTTGGGTTTTTTTTTTTTTTTTTGTGGGGTTTTTTAGAACAAAGATTTCTTGCCAGTAATCACTGAAAAGAATTAATGGCCCTGAACATGACGAAAGTTCAAACTGAACTTTCATTCTCAAACAGAAGGTAATTCAGGAGCCAGCATTTGTTGGTATGAGTATGACTTCTTGAACAACAGTAAAAATTAACTTTACAGCAGCTGGAATATGGAGTGCCATGTCTACAGATACTCTCATGGTGGTTAGAGGTGTAGTATTTACACCAGTACCTCAAGGGGGCCTACAAGAAAGATGAGGAGAGGCTGTTCAGTAGGGCCTGTTGTGACAGGACAAGGGGTAATGGTTTTAAAATAGAGGGAGGGAGGTTTAGATTGGATATTAGGAAAAAGTTCTTTCCTGTAAGAATGGTGGAGCACTGGAACAGGTTGCCCAGGGAGGTGGTGGATGCCCCATCCCTGGAGACGTTCAAGGCCAGGTTGGATGAGGCCCTGAGCAACGTGATCTAGTTGGGGGTGTCCCTGCTTCTTGCAGGGAGGTTGGACTAGATGACCTCTGGGAGTCCCTTCCAACTCTAGCCAGTCTATGATTCTATGATTTACATTCTTACGGGGAGGGAATTGTGCCTTGATCTTGCCTAGTTAAACTGGTTTTGTCCACTCAGCATAGCTGCACTTTTGGTTTTGGGTTTTTTTTTAACATGCAAATGGCATTTCTTTAATTTGTCCAATACCGTGACACAAGCCCTGTTGTAAGCTCAGTTATACTGTTAAGATTATCTTCTTTTTCAAATGCATCTAAGAGGTTGCAGCTCACACTCTCACAAATGTTAATACCTTCCTCCATGTTGGAAGATGCTGCTTGTTGCTTGATCTCATGCCACTTTCCACGTAGTGATAGTTGTAATTGTAAAATTTGCTGGAAGTTCAGTAAGCATTTTGAGTTGGGCTCAAGGATTTTATATTGTCATTAGTTATGTTTGACTCTTCAAGTGCACTAAGAACATGACTAAATCTGGTACAAACCATTTTTTGGTAAATGGGTTACTCTAAGAAAACAGGTTCTGCTGAACAGACCACCTCATTGGTCTGTCATGCACAAGCTTTGAGTAAGAAAGGGTAAATATTGAGAAAAATCTCTGCTTTTCCTGAAGAAGAAAGGGCAAAACCAAACTACTGACGGTCTGTTCACATATGGTATACAAATACAGCATTACTTATACACGGCACATATATGCAGCAGCATCATATTTGAGCTTCATTCTATGGAGTGATGCATGTTGTGTTGTGTAACCTTCCTTTGTGTTCTTATTTTAGGTAAAAATAGCAACCTATTTAACCTAAACCATGAAAGGGATGCTCCAGAGAAGGCAGGTTAGCCTGACTTAGCAGCCAGTGTGTTCTTGTTAGAGTTTAAGGAAACAATATAAGACAGGATATGATCACAGAAGTAGGATGAGCATTTCTGCTGGTTGGTAAACCTTCTACCAGAGAGGCAGCTTCCAGGGAATGCCATGCTTCATTCCAAAGAGCTGACACTGGGAATGGCCTGTCTGTGGTGAATTACCCTGTGTGAGAGAGTGTTTTTTCACTGGACTTGGTTTCTCTCTATGTTTTTCCATAGATGCTGAAGAAAACTTTGCCAGTTTGGTACCACTGGGATTTTTAAAAGGAAGTGATGATGTTGTTCCATAGTTGTAGACATCCGTCATGCTGCTTAAGCACAAGCATAGGATCTCATGTGTTTTTATGTAGTTTTCACTAAATTTTTTTTTGTTTCTTCAATTAAAAATTTTTTTTTCCATATTTCCAGTGTCTCTTGGGAACTTGGTGAATGAGGAAGAACATACAAAATCATTAACCAGGAAGCTTCACATTCATATTTTAAACCTGGAAGTGGGTCATTCTTCAAGTGGAACTTTGCAGATGGGAGTTCCTTGAAAAAGGACTTACTCAGTGCACCTGCTAAGAAACCAAAGGATTTTGATTGTAGAACCCTAGCATGGTTACTGCTGATGATATCAAGAGTGTCCTCCATGGTTATCATGAGGCCTGGAATAAATGTCCAATCTAAGTTTTCCTTAAGAAAAGAAAAGTTAAACTTAATGTTCATTTTATGTTAACAATGAAATCCCTCGGGAAACTGCAAGCTCAATTACTGATAATTATTTTTATAATGTCCTTTTTATTAGTAACAACTGACGGAACTTAAAAAAATGTTTTCCCTTATTTCTTTATATATTTCTATTTATTTTTATTTGATAAGTGAAGTAAAAACGTATCATTTTAAACTCCTTTAAAAGCTCATCATGACAGGAACTTGTTATCCATGTGTTAACCTTCTGGAGAAGGAGTGTTTACATAGCTAAGATGCTTCATAGTTTAGGCAAACTGTGCTGAGGAGCCTTTTGCAGCCACAATTGGGGATATAATAACTCTTGACAGTTTGTGTTTGAAGTGGCTAAAGCTATTTAGCTTCTGTGGTCCGATCCATTAACCCACACACAGTTCTGCCCCAGCAACGACAACAGGAACTAAACCTTTGTTCTGACAATAAATTTCTTTTGTCTAATGCAAGCAAAGCAAACCCATTCATAGATAAACTGAATGTGACCAAAGTTTGAATTTTCTGTGTAGTCTGTACACTTGACTGTGAATCCTAACAAACATCGTGCTGCTGATGCTGCCTAGTTGCAAATAATATTCTGCTTGTAACCCATTTTGCTGATATTCAGAAGGCCAGATCTCAGTTCAGTTGGGCTATCAGGATAAGAGTCTGAGTGATCTCATCTCAAAATAGTAATGAGAGTGGGGGCATGTACCCATTGGGATTCTTTTGAGAATAAAACACTCATTGCTTTTTGCCTTTGAGTAGAGTTTCAGTACTGAACACTAATCTTCAGTAATACTGTGAGTGCCTGCATAGAGGAAGCAC
Organism: Heliornis fulica; assembly: GCA_013399135.1. NCBI lineage: Eukaryota > Metazoa > Chordata > Aves > Gruiformes > Heliornithidae > Heliornis > Heliornis fulica. The sequence continues at coordinate 343,471 of VXBZ01007599.1, read as the reverse complement.
CAGAAGAGAACCGAGTCCATGGCCAAAGCAGATGGAACCTTTTATAACTCTGCTGAGACAATGTGGGAGCTGAGGGTAGCACTGCTTTCTCAGTCCCAGAAAGGAGGAAAACACTCTTCTTTTGCTTCTGCAGAAGGGGGAGTATTGTGTTCTCTACCATGTCCCTCTCAGTCTCCACTTGAGCTCCCCAAAGAACTGTTTTCCAGTGCAGCAGCTTTGGTTTCTTTAGTACAGAAGGACCTTTCTTTTTCCTCACCAATAATGTTTTTATCCTAGCTGGGGTTGAGGAGGGCTTCATTCATTATGACTGCTTGGCAGTGACATAAAGGCATCCAGTGTTTAGCAGGTCTCCTGAATGCAGATTGCTTGGAAAGAAAGCTGAGCTTCTTCATGTATAAACATCTGTCTTAGTCCTAGACAGCTGGAAAACATGCAGTGTGGTGTGAGTGTGCTCAAAACTTGAGCCCCTCGTGTCTCTCTTCACAAAGCTGAAATCATTCCAGCTCTTGGGAGGATGGAATTGCTTTTTCTTTGATCAAGACTCTTGAAGAGCAATGCTACATGTGTTGCACAGGCTGGCTCTTGTACTAGGTTTTGTGGTACTGTTTCTGTTTGTGGTGGTGTCAGGTACTTCATCCAGCACTGAGAAGGGTGAGAAACATGTCTCCTGTGGTTCCTAGCTTTAGGGCTGAGCTCAGTAGACCAGGCTGGTTTTGGTGAGGTCTGTAAATGACTTTAGTCTCTTTGGGCTGTGGTCTAAAGTAGATCATATTATAGTCTGAGCAGAAAAAAAACCCTAAAAATACCAACTACAATAAAACATGTGTGTTGTTTTCCCATCTAGAGAGACAGATCTATTTAGAGGTGCTGTTTGCTTTTGTCTCTCTAAGCAGTACCATATTTGTGCACCTGTTACGCTGTACATTATGGTATAGTCACGACGCAGTCATTTGTAGAAACAGGTATCAAATAGTCCCGATGACATCATCAGGATGATTATCATTAGGATGATCTCATTTCTGGAAACTTCTGTCTATTCTTGTTCAGGCCTTGTTGGGGATTAAAAGACATCATCTCAGCAAGGGACATTAAGGAGCTATGTCACCTTATGGGAAGCGGCAGTTACTCATTGTTCCTGAGTAGTGCGTCCTATCATTCGGTCAACAAATGTTGCCTCTTTCTTCCTTTTCTGCTGATACCAGGAGCTCTCAAACATCCTAAACATCAGGGACTTCCTTTGAGCACAGCACCTTGATGGGATTATGGAAGAGTGGGTACTGCAAATCTCTCCCTGTACTTAAGAGCACGTATGAATCAGAACAGCCATTTCTGATTTATAAATGAGCAAAAAGACTTGTTGCACTTCTTCTAAGGTTGCATCTAACACACCTGGAATTGCAGATCTACCTCAGGACAGCAGATACAGTGCAGTGTATTTTCCAAGAGAAATATATGTCTGGAGGCTTGCCTACACAAGTTACTTGTGTGAAGCACATGCATCATGTCCTGGCAAGGTGCATCATCCTGGGGGCATGTTGGTGAATTTTTGATGTACCTGCTCACTGGGACTTCTGAAATGGCTTGCGTTTAATTTTAAAACATACTGGGCAACTGTGAGAGTGTGAAGCTGAGGATACTGACAGCCTAGGAAACATCTAGGATGTTGAGGTGCTGGAGCGTGTCCAGAGAAGGGCAACGAGGATGGTGAAGGGTCTGGAGAACAGGCCCTATGAGGAGCGGCTGAGGGAGCTGGGGAAGGGTCTGGAGAACAGGCCCTACGAGGAGGCTGAGGGAGCTGGGGAAGGGTCTGGAGAACAGGCCCTATGAGGAGGCTGAGGGAGCTGGGGTTGTTTAGTTTGGAGAAGAGGAGACTGAGGGGAGACCTTATTGCTCTCTACAACTACCTGAAAGGAGGTTGCAGAGAGGTGGGGGTTGGTCTCTTCTCCCCAGTAACAGGCGACAGAACTCAAGGTAATGGCCTCAAGCTGCGCCAGGGAAAATTTAGGTTGGATATTAGGAAGAACTTCTTTACTGAGAGAGTCATCAAGCACTGGAACAGGCTGCCCAGGGAGGTGGTTGAGTCCCCATCTCTTGAGGTGTTTAAAAGACGGATAGATGCGGTGCTTGAGGATATGGTCTAAGGGTAGACTTGGTGGTGGTAGGTTAATGGTTGGACCAGATGATCTTAGGGGTCATTTCCAGCCTTAAAATTCTATGATTCTATGATCTGATAGCGAGGTTCCTGGCCAGCTGATGTGTCAGCTGAGCAGTGCTTCATGGAGCACCACTTGATCATGAGTCTCTAAAAAAGGACATGGTTGTCATGGGCGGCTCAAGTCTACCGAATGGATTTTTGCTAAATCTTATCTGCTATTTTCCAGCTTCTTAATCCATACTAACACCCACTTTGTAAAATACTCCAAGGCCTTTCTCTTCCTGCCTTTCTCTTCTCATCCTTGGTGTGACATTTTATTTTGGAAAAAAATTGGAGATTAAGTGGCATTTCCTTGTATCTGCAAGATCTAAGAAAGCCTGTGTTTCTTTGGAAGGAAAGATGTTAGGACATTTGACAGCAATTGGTAAATCTAATGACCTTTGATTAAAGCCTGCAGCTGTACGATAATATAGACAAAGACAACTTTGAAGACAGATTCAGAAGCCAGGAATTTAGAAACCATTTTCAACATTTCAGCCTACACAGATTACTAAATAAAGGATTTCAACAACTGAGGCAATGTTTTGGTTTGTAGAAGTGGGCGCTTAGTACAGTCAGATGATGAATTAAGGACAGCCGGAATATATCAGAATATACTTTCCCACACATCCAGGACGATTGAGCATTAATACATTTTCATCCCTTTGTAATTATTTTCTCTTTTCAGCTATTTCCAGATTGTTACCATCTGTAATTGTGACACTTTTACAAGAAAATTGATTTAGTCAATTCAGTTTCTGTGATTTTTATTATTGTTGTCGTTGTTTCAAATCCAGAACCTTCTAACTTGGCTTGAATTCTTCAAATCTCTTTTCTGTTGTGCAACCAATGACCAGCTTTTTTTTTTTTTGTCAGAACCTGCTTTTTTATTCTTTGCTCTTATAGTTTTTGATGAAGAGACTCCATAACACATGATGGCCAAGTGCTCTGGTTACATTCCAGTAAAGAGATGAGCAGTTCTGCACATTAAAGAGATTGTGGACTAAGGATGCAGTCATTTAATAGCTGTTTTTGAAAGTTGTGCAGTGGACAATGGGAGAAATAGCTTTTTTGTAAACATGTATTGTATGAATGAGGCTTCAGGGCTGACTAAATCGAATTCTTTCAGGACAAAGGTAGTTTGAGAAACTGTCTCTTTTGAAAATCCAGTCATGTGGTGCCAGTTACCTCCTGTGAGATACTGAAGTGTGTTTCTCCCATTGAAGTCAAGGGAATTGAAGTCCATTAGCACATTCAGGAGCTCTTGATAGAAATTATCACAGATTTAATGAGACAATCAGAATGTATGGGAAAGATTTTTGTGTGTGTGTGCTTGAAACAACACAAAACATTCCATTTGAAATGGACCCATCTCCAATCAACTTTTCTATATAGTGTTTCACTGAAAACTAGACTAAACAATTTTTGAATAATTTTCAAAATAACTTTTGAAAATGCCAATTCACAGAAAGCAGCAGGGGTTACATTCTTGCTTAGTGAAGGCTAAGAAAAGACTGCTTCTGGAGAAATAAAAATGTCAGTGATTTTGAAAATTGCTTCAAAGTGATCTGAATGTTTTAAATAAAATAAATGGGGAAGCTTTTCTCCTGAAAGATGAAAAAGAGAATTAGTGACAATTTTCCAGTAATGCTGTTTGTGACAAAAATGTTGTGGGGAGTGTTTTAATGACGAATGGGTATTGCATGTGTGGGGAGGGAAAACCATCTCTGTGACACAGAGTTGAATCATGTGATTGCTTTGCTTGCTGATGCATGTAGTGTAGTACCTTTAAAAACAATATGCTTGTACATCTGAGTCACATGGGTCTAGCTTCCTGTTGTCCAGTTGTTTTCCAGGTCTGTCTATGCCACTATTCTGAGTAGCTCATCAGATCAGAGTAGACTGAGTTGAAATGATCATGGTGTCCAAGTTCTGGATTGTGGTAAGCTTAGGACTTTTGAGAACTTCTAGAATTGGTCTGGACCAAGATGCTTGCACATTTACAGTTTCCCAATAGACCTGTCCTGTGCAAGCTGGTGACTGTTGGAGGAGGTAATGGTCAGTTGACCCTTACTCTGCTGAACTCAGCAGTCTGATGGGTAAATCAAAGCAAGACATTCTCTTGCATAAAGGTATGACATGGCAAATGTTATCTGCTATTATGACAGAGGTGATGTATTTTATGCATTGCCTATGATTTTACTAAGTAGGCATCCTGGTGTAAGCATGTGTTATATTTAGTTTGACAAGCCATCCAAAGTGGATCTTTGTGGCAGATGAACATTAAATGCTTACGTTCAGATTAGACCTTGCATTTGTAGCAGCTGCACGTGTGAAAGTGAAACATAAGAGCAAATAGTGAAGTTTTCTCTTTTTACAGAGAAAACTTTGTGATCTCAGCAGCTTCAGTGATGAAGAAGTTGCTGTAGGCTAAAACAGTGACTATACAGATGAGCGTACAGGTGTCATGATGAAAAAAAAAAAACCAAAAACAAGAGGAGGCGGCCTAGAAAATAATTTCTTTGGAAACGGAGGAAAGACAAGGATGTAGCTCTTCAGCTGCCATAAAGGGGCAGATTTCTGGCAAAAAATTCAGAGTATGTGTAAAAGTGGAAAGGAAGATCAACCCCTAGATCAGCCCCCAGAAATGGTTTGAACGATAATTCTTCTTGTGATGAATGCAGAATGGCTTGCTGATGATTAATGCATATTTTGTGTGGAAAAAAATAATAGTTTTCCTCCTCTTTCCCTTTGCATTTTACTTCTCCTTGTGTATAAAAAGCACTCTATATGGGCCCAAAACCAAAAAGATGTCAGAAGTTAAAATTCTGCTTGGGTTCAGACGTTAGAGATACAGACTAAAATCTTAGATTCCTTGTAAAACTACCCATTTGAACTAGGTAGATGTTTGAGAGTATTGTCTTGTTTAACTAAAAGCTGTCTGTTTCCAAGTACAGTTTTGGAATGCATGGCTTTCACATCTTCATATTGTTGCGTGACAATGCATTATTTACAGCCATTGATTGCTAGGGATGTGAGGATGTGACTCATATATCCCAAGGGAATAGCATGGAGGTAAATACCAAAAGTGAACTTGAAATTTCACAGAATCACAGAATGACCAGGGTTAAAAGGGACCTCTGGAGATCATCTAGTCCAATCTCACTGCCATAGCAGGTTCACCGGAACAGGCTGTGCAGGAATGTGTCAAGGTGGGCTTTAAAAATCTCCAGAGGAGGAGACTCCAGTTTCTCTGGAAAACCCATTCCAGTGCTCTGTCACCCTCACAGTGAAATTTTTCCTTATACTGAGCTGGTACTTCCTGTGTTCTTGACATGAGAAGACAAGCATGTTTTCCAGAAATTTTCTGAAACTGTAAAAAGATACAGGCAAACAGAATAAGCTAGGCCAAAAGTAGAAGAGGTACTTATGAACAGGTAATATATAATATAAATATTATGATTTAAGTCACTGAGTATTTTGGAGTCAGAGCAGAGTAATATGATATTTCAAAAAAAAGTCTGAAGATTTGCCTATTAACCCTGAATCAGGGGAATCATAGCACTGTAGAATCTCCTGAGTTGGAAGGCGCCCATAAAGATCATCGAGTCCAACTCCTGGCTCCACACAGGGCCAGACAAGTCAGAGCACGGGACTGAGTGCATCGTCGAGAGACTTCTTGACCTCAGTCCAGCTGGGTGCTGTGACCACTTCCCTGGGGAGCCTGTGCCAGTGCCTGACCACACACACTCAAAGAACCTTTTCCTAATATCTCACCTAAACCTCCCCTGTTGCAGCTTCATGCAGTTCCCTCAGGTTCTATCACTGGTCACCCAAGAGAGGACATCAGCACCGGCCCCTTCACTCCCCCTCGTCAGGAAGCCATAAACAGCGATGAGATCTCCCCTCAGCCTCCTCTTCTCCAGGCTGTACAAAACAAGGGACTTCAGACTCTCCTTGTAAGACTTACCCTCCAGACCCTTCACCATCCTTGTTGGCCTCCTCTGGATGCTCCTCAGTAGTTTTATATCCCTCTTGTCCTGTGGTGCCCAAAACTGTCCCCAGTACTCAAGGTGAGGCTGCACCAGCACAGTGTAGAGCAGGACAATCACCTCCCTGGACGGACTGGCAATTCTGTGCTTGATGCACCCCAGGAAGCAGTTGGCCCTCCTGTCTGCCTGGGCACACTGCTGGCTCATGTTTAACTTGCTGTTGAATGTTGTATGCTTTAGCGTGTCCTTATCCTCTGATTTTTCAAGTTTCCATGTGAGCAAACCCTTGACATAAACATTATTTGAAATTTAAGTCTGCTGAGTACTCTTCTGAAACTCATAAAGACACAAGGGACACCTCTTGGGGTGGAAAAGGAGGATCAGGTAATTGCAGTATTAGCCTATGGTGACCTCAGATTTGTTCCTGTTTGTTCTTAATGTTCTGAGGGAGGTTATGCAAAATGATTATGCTCCTCCTTCCTTGCACATAAGAGTGAATGAATAGCCCTGCCCTGGTCCCTCAAGTATTGTCAGGATGATTGTTGGGCACCAGGCAGTTACTTGCCATATCTGCCCTTGGAAATTATTCCCTTTTATTAACTACAGGGAGAACGCCCCAAAGATGCTTTGTACACCTGGTTTTCATCAGAAAACATTACAGAGTACTGCAAAATATGCACAGTCTTGCAAGCTGTTCCTCATGTGAGATTTTAGATAAAGTTAAGATACTGGGGTTATTAAGAACTGCTTACTTGAATAGGGTATCACAGTATTCAGTCCTCAGTGCACTCCTAATATATTTGGCTGCTGGGTTTCACTTTAGTACAGCTCCCTTCAGTGGTCAGCCCCAACCAGCCCTGAGATTCAGGCACAATGTTTAACAAATTTTGGAAACTCTGATACTGAGAAAAAGAGAAAGAAGCAGATTAGACTGGTCTGATTTGGAACATACTTCCACTGGAATTTTTTTTTTTTACTACTTTTTTGAGGAAAAATGTTTTAGCAGATCCTTAATTCCAGGGAGTATTGTAGGTTTTAAGGTGGTGTGTGGGGCAGGGGTTTGCCATCTCCATGATGGTGGCTAATTCCAGCCCTAAAACAAGAAATAAATTATTATTAATAATAATAAAATAAGAAAGTTTTTAAGGAGGTACTTAATGGTAAAACAGATGAAAATCAGCAAACCAGCCAGCAAACAAGCTGCCAAACAGGCAGCCGCATCATTTAGGGAAGACCCAGGTTTGGAAGTTCAAGTGGAAAAAATTTCAAAGGGAGATAAGAATTTAATGGAGAAAATGTCTAAACCATTTGCTTTGTGTTCTTTAAGCTCTTATTTTTCATGGAGAGTCTTCCATTTAAGGACCGACTGATGACACTTAATTCTGATTACTCTTTGGTATTTGAGGAGATTCCTCAACTGGAGGGGGCAAAAATACATCCTTAAAAAAGTTCTATTTTACTCATAGTGGCAAAGCATTATTGGATGCAGTAATTCAGACTTTTCTCTACTGTCTTTTCCTTGACATCATCCCTCAATAACATGTTAACTACTGAAGCTACCTTATTAAAGGTAGTACTTCTCAGGAAGGTCTTGTGCACATGGTAAAGTGCCTGATAGTGTATTGTGGCTGATAGAGAGTAGTGGGCTATTTTTTTTATATCAGCAAATGTATGAGTTTAGATGCTGTGGGGAATGCCATCATCCAGAAGAAGGAGCAATATTCAATCTATGAACAGAATTTTTCTTAATCTTACCCTTTCTCCTTGTTAGCTCTGAAGTAAATCTTCAAGTTCTTTGAGTTATTATTAAACTTATNTTAAGAACTGCTTACTTGAATAGGGTATCACAGTATTCAGTCCTCAGTGCACTCCTAATATATTTGGCTGCTGGGTTTCACTTTAGTACAGCTCCCTTCAGTGGTCAGCCCCAACCAGCCCTGAGATTCAGGCACAATGTTTAACAAATTTTGGAAACTCTGATACTGATAAAAAGAGAAAGAAGCAGATTAGACTGGTCTGATTTGGAACATACTTCCACTGGAATTTTTTTTTTTACTACTTTTTTGAGGAAAAATGTTTTAGCAGATCCTTAATTCCAGGGAGTATTGTAGGTTTTAAGGTGGTGTGTGGGGCAGGGGTTTGCCATCTCCATGATGGTGGCTAATTCCAGCCCTAAAACAAGAAATAAATTATTATTAATAATAATAAAATAAGAAAGTTTTTAAGGAGGTACTTAATGGTAAAACAGATGAAAATCAGCAAACCAGCCAGCAAACAAGCTGCCAAACAGGCAGCCGCATCATTTAGGGAAGACCCAGGTTTGGAAGTTCAAGTGGAAAAAATTTCAAAGGGAGATAAGAATTTAATGGAGAAAATGTCTAAACCATTTGCTTTGTGTTCTTTAAGCTCTTATTTTTCATGGAGAGTCNCTCATAGTGGCAAAGCATTATTGGATGCAGTAATTCAGACTTTTCTCTACTGTCTTTTCCTTGACATCATCCCTCAATAACATGTTAACTACTGAAGCTACCTTATTAAAGGTAGTACTTCTCAGGAAGGTCTTGTGCACATGGTAAAGTGCCTGATAGTGTATTGTGGCTGATAGAGAGTAGTGGGCTATTTTTTTTATATCAGCAAATGTATGAGTTTAGATGCTGTGGGGAATGCCATCATCCAGAAGAAGGAGCAATATTCAATCTATGAACAGAATTTTTCTTAATCTTACCCTTTCTCCTTGTTAGCTCTGAAGTAAATCTTCAAGTTCTTTGAGTTATTATTAAACTTATTAATGTGTGTAGGTTTTTTTTTTGGTTTTTTTAATGGTTTTGCTACTGTCAAAACAAGCATTATTTTTAAGTGTGTTCTAGGGAAGAGATCAGCACCCTGAATTATTTGTTTCAAATAAATTATACAATGAACAACACACTTTCTATTGTTTACAAACCAAACCTGATTTCCCGGTGTTGGTTTTAAGCATTAGGTGCATCTATTGTGGTGAGTGGATTATTCATGACAGGCTCATTTCAGATAGACAAAGTTTGTGATAAATAATGGATTATCCAGTTCATGTGTTTGGGGTTCTTTTTCCCTGTTTCCTCATTGGGTGGCTGAGGGTCCTTTTGAATAAAGGAATAATGATTAAGATTTGTGAAATCATCATGAGCTAAAAGTATTTTTCAAATGCTCTTGCAGTTATCTGTGTACAATGAATAATGCAACTCGGTGAATAATAGCAGAACTAACTTATTTAATAACTTAATTCTGAATTAGTTCATTATTTGATGAGCTTTACTTAATTTACCCAGCTACTGTGGTGTGCAGGCTGATTCTCTTCTTATCCTCACTGTGGATATATGTTGGTCTGACTCTGATGTTGACAGAATTCTAATTCCCTTGCAGAGATGTAAATGATGAGAGAAGTGTGCTCTCCACATGCAACTGTCAAACAAATGTGATCAGACTCTGTGCTGGGTATTGTGTTTATGCCAGTCTACTGCTGTAATGACAGTTGAGACTGGCTCAAATCTTACCCTTACATCACAATGGTATCCCAGAGCTCACTTATATAGAATGGTTTGCATGTGATGTTAATTTAGAAGAACATGATAGATATCCCAAATATTTTTTCTCAGTTAGGTGGTACTACTTCTTGACTACAGTGGTGACGTGGCACATGGATGACCCACTAGATTCTCTTTGACCCACCAGTTAGCACTTGAGATTTGGAAGAATTTGAAGTTGTCTACTTTCTTGGCAATTACCCCACAAGACTAAGATCTGAGAAAGCTTCTTGACAAGGCAAACGTAAGCAACGGTTACATGAGAAGTGCCTGTCATGAAAAATCTTAAAGATTTTGGCTCGGTGGTCAGAAAACAAACCCGTTTCCTATGAGTTTAGCAACTCTGTCATGAATTATCTCAGTTTGTTTAACACAGTTTTCAAAGGTGTGTTTTTTGTTAAGACTGTGTATGGTAAGTGCTACAATTTTCCTGACAGCTTGGATAAGAAGTGATGAACACAGTGAATAAGCTTCATCAAATAGGGCCAGGAATTATATCTGTTCTGGTAATGTCAGCTCATCTTAATACTGTATTACTTGGCACTATACCTTTATCACATTTTGTAGTTTGCTTTCTCTCTCCCCCTATACCCTCCAATCCTCTTCTCCCCCCATCTACCCCCAGAATGAAAGTGTTGTGTTCTGACACTTACACTTCTGTCACGTTTTCGTATTCCTCCTGGTAGAATGCAAAGGCATAGCAGGACTCCTGAGGTATAGGATAGGTGATTAAGTTACAGAGTTCTTAAGTTTGTTCCTTGACAAAGCTTCATCTTTTGGAGATTTGCAATAGATCTGCTTTTCCTTCTTTTTTAATTCATCACTTCTTGGCAAGTTACTTGTTTTCCAGTGAAAGCTGTTGCCTTTACTGTAAATGACCATTCAGAACTTTGAGCACAGCAAGAATAATGTGTCTGTTTGGCTAGAAGACGTGAGCTTAGGGATAATCTACCTCTTCTCGTACAAAGAGATCTGTTAACGAGCCAGCACATTACTCAGATGCTGGCACTGGAGAGCCTGTAATTTAGAATGAGACCTAGCTTAAAAAGTATCCATCAACTTGATAATATGTCAGGTAACTGTACCTTATTGCTAATAAAAGTCCAATTTTCTAGGCCCTGAAGACTTAGAGATTTTAACGTAGATTGTTCTGAAGTTTTGATAGCTTTATTTTTATTTTTTTTTCCCTCCTCAAGCACAAAGTAGAATCCCTGGCAGGTTCCCTGGGTTCCTGGGAGCAATAGTGTTCGCTAGGAAGGAAAAACTTAGTTTTGTTCTGTTTTTCATGAGTTAAAATAGGGTTGCTTTATCTCCTAAATGGATCAAGCATGGAGGTCTGGATATTAACAAAATTGAGTATTGTTGCATCCTAGCTTCACTGCTTACTTTCATGTGCGTGTGTGGCAGGGGACATGATGTAAAGAATGGTGAGAAACTTTCCACCATTTACATCATCCTCCAGCCCTGAGCTAATTTCACTTTCTAGGTTTCATGCGCTGATGCTGTGCAGTTTTGAGGTCCCTTACAGTGCAGGGAACTATTTAAATAAATGGATGTTTCTTTAGGCAAATCACAGAGCAGCAATAGCTTCTCCAGCTTGGTATATATTTCAGAAGTAGGCCCTTCATTTGATTCATATCCACAGTTGCACATGAACATAACTCCTCCGTGCGGCTGTCCCTGCTGTATGGGAGAAGGGTGGTAGAGAAGACTGCAGGGATTACAGTGGTTGTCTTTTGGAATTTAGGGACAATTTGAACTAATTCAAGTGAACTGGATTCACTTTTGCTGGTTTTAATGATGGGCATTGTATTCCACATACATTGCGGGTGTCTAGAAGGCAAGGAACGTTTTGCTGTTGTCAGGAGCTAGCAAGGGACAGAAGAGTCATGAAGGTGTTCTTATGGAAGGGCATGTCTTTAGCCATTGTTCATTCTGAGTATGACTCTGTGTTAGGGGTGTCACTGTGCAGGTGATTTACTTCTCTGAAAATGACTGAGGAGAATGTTCATTTTCAGATAAGGTGTTGAATGAGGTGGCACTCTCATTAAGGTCCCGAGGGACATGGTGATCTACACAAGGCTGAGAGACTAGTTACTTTAGTGTTAACAGCAGCTTTTCCTCCACAGGTTACCTCAGCATTTTCTTTTAAGAAGCTAAAGCCAGAAGTGCTTTTGCACTGAAAATAAAGTGCCTTTTCCATTACCTCTGTGCTGTAGGTAGCGTGATCATGTATCAGAGGGTCTGTGACCCCAAAAAGAGATTCAACATCAGTGTTAGCTGCTGGAGAGATTCCAGTCTTCCACTGACAATTCAACTGAATCATTTGGTTGGAGAACCTCTTGACACAGCTGAAACGGTCTTCTTTTGTCTGAGCTGATGTGCTACTTTCCTTGAATAGGACTGTTCCCTGACTGCTACAAGGTAATTGATGTTTTGCCATTTCTCTTGATGTTTTTATGATACTCATTTTAATGTACTGCACATTTTTCTTGTTGGGACATTGCTCAAAAATTTGCCCATAAATGCCACTTCAGATGGGTGAGTGCTGCTTCTTATTGTTGCATTGCTAAAGGCATTTCTGTTGTTTTCCTGGACAGTTGCTTTGGTTTGTTGATGTCAAAACCAACTGCAGTGCAGGCATAATGGGTTAACGTTTTCCTGCTGTTTTGTGCAGTGATTGTGGCTCTGAGACCAACCTGTAGCAGGCAACAGAATATGGGCATTTTATAAGTGATACACACATAAGGACCTGCACATGTTTTTGGAGGAAACTTTTAGGGGCCTATGTGAGGAGTGCACAGCTCCTCTTGGTGGTTTGACCCTGGCTGGAGGCCAGACTCTCACCAGAGTTGCTCTATCACTCCCCTCTTAGATGGAGAGGGGAGAAAATACATGTTGAGAGACTTTGGAGTTGAGACAAGGACAGGGAGAGATCATTCTGCAGTGAGTGTCACGGGCAAAACAGACTCAACACAGAAAGGAAAGAAACTCTCTAATATATAACACTATTGTAATTATTCTAACTGCTATTGGACCCTCAAGAAACCTTTAGCTGCTTCTTAAAGAACCCACCACAGCAACCTCCAGTGAATTTGGCTAGGATATGCTGCCCAGGAACCTTGAGGGAGGGTGTGACAGGGAAGGAGGTGATACATAGCTGCGTTGTCCTGTGGGCAGTGTAGCACTGAATGATGGCAAGGTTTTCTGTATGGAAATTAAATTACAGAAGCCTCTTCTTTGGTCCCTTTAACCTCCTTTCCAGGTTAGCTGTACTGAATAGTGGGGGAAAGGAGACAACATTGTCTTCTCTGACCCACCTCTGTTAAAGCCTTGTGTGGGGAGCACGAAAGTCAATCCCTGTGTTTCACTGTGGGATCTTGTCAGTGAGGTTAGTCCAGTGAAACTGGGAACAGCAACTGGTCCCTGTAAGCCTTAATCCATGGTGATGTTGCCTTCAACCCCAGGGGCTGCTGAGATTTTCTTTACAACCTTCTGCATAAAAAGCTTCACCACAAAAATCTCTCCCTGTTTTTTCAAAGTAGCTTGAGCAGTTATTTTAATCAAAAACTACCAGTAGCAGTACATAGCAGGGCACCGGAAACCCTTTCTCTCTGGCAGTTTCTCAGCACAAATACTTGTGTGCGGTTGTGGTCATGTGTTTGATTGACTTGGTTCCCAAGCTGATCTTTGCAGTACTGTATTCATCTTGCTCAGCTGACTGTGACATGCAGCCCGAATGCACTGATGCTGACAGTGAACGTGAGGAGAACCAGACAGTTGACAGCATCTCCATTTTTCAGAGCTGATGTAGGATGATCTGTCACATGATGCTAGGCCGCAGCCTGTCATTTATATAGCTACAGCTGTAATGAGCAGAAATGAGAGAGAAGTGACAAGAGGGGGGGAAAAAACCCCAACCTAAAACAAACCAACCCACAAAAAAAGCAAACAAGGAAACAAATCAACCCCCCCAGGAATGGGGGGAATGTTTTTGCCTACCTCCTCTCGCAGGATTTCAGAGTTATTTTTTATTTTAATGAATGCAATATTGATCCTGTGTCTCAGATCTATGTGCTGTTTCTGTGGGTTGTTTAGGATAGCGTGTCTGCCCGGAGCAGGTGTCCTGGAGACCCTGCGGGCTGATCCTCTGCTGCATCTATTACGGCTGTTAGGGGAACATTTCTCATTGTTGCTTGGAGTGCACAAGCAACAGCAGACAGAAAAATGGGAGATTTTTTTTTTTAAATTACTTCATTATGAGCTAAATAGCCATGCTCTCAAGCTGGGAGCTGTAACAGACTTGCATATTTTGTAGGAGGTGCAGAAGGCAGAGACCCCATGGGACGTGTTCAGTGCTGCCATTCAGCACCCATGATGGATGAAGGGACCTTTCCTCACAGGAGATTAATAAGTGATTCAAGCCACCCTTCTGGGTCAGGCAGCCTGGGGTCTCTACACTGAGAAGATAAGTGCAGGGAGCAGGTAAGTCTGTGTATACAGTTCTTTACCTGGATGCTCCCCTGCACATCAAATAAACCTGTTTGTTTGGCTGATCTTCCCTGGAATTTGGGAATAATAATTCCGGTAGCAGTAGACTATTTGGAACTTTGTAAGGGACATGCAGCTACATCATAGAGGAAGTGTTCAGAAATGTGTCTTCTGCTTGCAATCTGCTTCTTGCTAAATCTGTTCCCATATGACCCTAAAACCAGGAAGTTGAACACAGTGGTGGATTGGTGAGACAAGGTCTGTGATATCCCAAACTTTGCACTAGGAGTTGTTGGCCTGAGTGATGTCTTGTGAGTCATGGTTGCCTCCCTACTTTCATTTTTCTCTAGGACACACTTAATGAATTGCTGGTGGCCATAACATTCAGGGAAACATGATGTGCACTGGCTACCAAGCAGGGGGCTTAGGAGAGAAACAGAACAATGTTCCTGTCTGTTCCTGTTATTCTGTTCACCTTCTCACAAGCGAATGGAAAGTCAGTACTACTCAGCTTACTGCTTTGAGGATCAGTCAGCTTGCACAGGGGTGTGTGTGCGCAAGGGACGTTGTTCTTGTACCTCCTTAAAGTTGTGTGTGAGTGTGTAAATCATCTTCTGTGCCCATCTTGCGTTAAAAGGAAGCCCCATGATATCCGTGGTATTTCTATAACAAATGTTACATTTTTTTCTAGAATCATATACTTCTGTTGAGATGACTGGGGCACCACATTTGACAATGATGAATTATTTACAGCAGACCAACAGCCATTTATCCTGTGGTACCATCTGCCATAAAGATCATGTTTTGTTTTAGCAGTTTCCTCCCTTTGTTGCTCTTTGAAACAGTATTTGGAGATGTGGAAGCAGTGAGAAATGGATAACCAACCACCTCTGGGCCATGACTTCAGTGGTATGTTCAGATGCTTTTGGACAACAGTGTTAAAGGTTAAATGCTCTTGGCATTTGATGGGAAAAACTCTTAACAAAGGTGAAGTGAATGATGCAAGCCTAGCATGAGCTTTAACTGTTTAGGATGTTTCCCATGTGCATCCTTTGCTGGTCTCCTTGGTATAAGGGTCATGTTGTGGGCAAGGAGGAGGTGTGACTGGAGCAGAACTGGCAGATGGTCCCTTGAAGGTCGTTTCTTGTTGCTATCTCCTGTAGTGATGCCATATGCTGTGCAGGGGGATGTTTCCTTCCTCTTCATGGAGTGTAAACTCATCAAAACAGTACAGCATGCCATCAGCTCTCAGCTCTTGAGGTTTCTGATTAGGTCTGTGGCTTTAGGACATTTTAGTATGTTGTCAAAGAGTATATAGAATAAGTATGTTGGAAAAAAAGAGTTTAAAATCTGAAAGACTGTCCATGATGATGAGGTGGAGGCTTTCTTTTTAGAGATTTAACTTTTTTCTCCTCAAACGATCTTTCTGTCTGAGAGATTTCTTTTTTTTTTTTTTTTCTTTTTTTAAACTTTAATTTTTTTCCTCTAAGATATTTCCCTGTCACCTGTGAACATCCAGAGCTCAGAAAGTGCCACTTGAGAGTCTGGGGGAATTGATTGCCACCACTCTTCGTGGAATCATAGCTACTCCTTTTAGCTCTTGGTAGCAGCAGATATTTCCAACAGAAAATGTGTGAAGCAAAAGCCCACAGTAATTGGGTGGTAAGAGGTGTACCAAACAGAAAGAGTTGGATGTGTCTTGCATGCAGTTAAGTGTTTCTGAGCTGCTTGTGCAAAATTTACTCCATCTCACAATGGAGTCTTTTAAAAACTGAGAGTTCCATGGTGAAAGCTCATGAAAACCATTTCTGCTGTATATAATAACATGATCCTTGGAAAGATTTTTTTCACTCTTTTTTTGAAAAATTGTGATTCAAGAGAAGATTTTTCTCCTGAAAGAAAAAATGGAGGCATAAATGAATTTATAGAGGTGCAAATCCTGGTGTACTTTTTCAAGCAAATTCATCATCAAAGCAAAAAGGAGTCACATTTGAGTAAAGCAGTAGAGGCAGGATTTAGTTGCCCATTCAAATTATTTGGATCCTTGTTAGAAAGGGCTCAACTGTCTTAGCATTGCACCACCTTATGCCACTGGCATTAGTGTTCAGTGTCACTCACCAGTGCTGGCTACAACCCGCTTAGCCCAGACAATAATGACAACCCCAAAGTTTACAAATCTTCAGAGGGAGGAAAAGTTTATGTCAAGTGATTCAAGAGTTTCTGGCAGCAAGGCCACCAAGGCTCAAAGCGGTACAACTTTTCCGTGGTTTATTTTTCCCTTTTCCTCTTAAGGTTTCATTGACATATCTTTGTCAGCCTGTTTATAATTTGCTGTTAAAGCACTTCTTTGAACACAGCATTTTGTGGGCTGTATAGCCAATAGGTGGGTTTATGATTGCAAGAGCTGCATGTGAAGTTAACATTACCTATTAAATCAGTGACGCTTGGTGTTGCTATCTGAAGCTTTCATATTTACCTGTGGGTCATAATTGAGTATCAACAATGTCTACAGTTATAAATATCTAATGTTAAGAAATTCAATGTAATTATTCTTTTTGCAAATTGAAGAGTCACAGAATGTCAGGAGTTTGAAGGGACCTTGAAAGATCATCTAGTCCAACCCCGCTGCCCGAGCAGGATCACCTAGATTTGATCACACAGGAACAAATCCAGATTGATCTTGAATGTCTCCAGAGAAGGAGACTCCACAACCTCTCAGGGCATCCTGTTCCAGGGCTCCCTCACCTTCACAGAGAAATAGTTTTTCCTTATATTCACATGGAACTTCTTATGTTCCATCTTGGACCCATTGCCCCTGGTCCTATCACTGGCCATCCCTGAGAAGAGCCTGGATCCATCCTCCTGACACTCACCCTTTACATATTTATAAACATTAATGCGATCATCTCTGTCTCCTCCAAGCTCAAGAGACCCAGCTCCCTCAGCCTGTCCTCATAAGGAAGGTGTTCCACTCCCTTCATCATCTTGGTGGCCCTGTGCTGGACTCTCTCAAGGAATTCTATGTCCTTCCTGAACTGAGGGGCCCAGAACTGAACACAATATTCCAGGTGCTAGTGATGTATATATTCCTCATTTTTCCTATTTACTAAGAGATAACATATTAAATATCTAAGTTTGGAGGGGACAGAGGTGGGTGGTAGTTTATTTAATAAACTACATTGCTTTTGTTGCTGAATTGACACTTTGCCCATTAGCCTGTCCTTGTTTGTACTCAAAAAAGCACTTCCAATGTTCGTGCACTTTCCTTGGTCACTTCTGCTCCCACAGAAGCAGTACTTTTGCATGTGAAATAATTATCAAATTATTTTTTTCTCTTTTTCCTTGACCTTGAAAGATGATTGTCAAGCAGATTCGGGTAGATGCAATGCAAAAAACCATAGAAGAAATTTAGAAATCTTACCCTCACTTGTGTTTGTTTCATTTTCCTACTCTAGAATGGTAATTTGAAACACTGATGTGCTGGCATTGCTGATAACCGAAAGTACTATTTTAACCATGTTTGAGTGAAGGAGAGTAGAGCCAACATGCCTCATCATTGCTTGGTCATTGGATTTCTGGGGCTCCAACAATGCTTCTGTAGACACAGTCTTTACAGTTTTGGAAAGGAAGAGTTAAAAATAAAATTTAAAAGAAGGTAATTGGGTCATTTTTGCAGGAAGCAAGATAAGATCATAAATTAATGCTGTCATCGTAACGGTTAGATTTCAGGAAGCAAAGCACTGTAGAGCTGGATTCATGTGGTGTGTCCTGTGAGGTATTTCATTTAGTATTGTTGTAAAGCCAAAAGCTACACTTCATAACACCCTCTTCCAGTTTCTCATAGCTCAGGTGAGCCTTGTTCTTGTCTGTTTTGGATGCAGACAGTGAATGGTTTGTATATTTAGCTTCTTATTTTAGGCATGAGTTCAGTTGAGTTACTGTTTTGTTTGGGCTCTTTTGCTCTGTTGCACTGATTTTCAAGTGATTCTGGAAATAGAAGTAAGAGGAAGAATCAAAGAGAATGTTTCTTAATAACAGCATAATTGAAAACCTATTATGTAGTACCTTTTTCTCATCCCATGGGGCACACAAAGAATTTTTAAGAACTCACGTAAGAGCAGTGCAAAGAGGGTTCACACATGCGTGATGACTGTTTCTGGGCTAGAGGGTAGTGACTCTGTCATACCGTATCTTACTATTGCACTATAGTAAAAACTAATTTATTCAACACAGTCAGCTGCAAGATTATTTTTTTTCCCCTCAAGTGACTGAACAAAGCTACCTGGGTTGGCATTTATACATCCAGTGTACTGGAGTCTATATATATGTAAATGCTGAAGCAAAAGTTACTGTTGCATGATGCCATTGGTTATCAGACCTTTGATAACTCAGCTAAGAAGTGAGGTCACAATCAGTATAGCATTTACTTATGACGTAGCTTACTTAGTGATGATTTTACTAAGGGAGAAAAGCCATCTCCTTCCTTTGAAGGAAATATGATATGGCTTGGACTTATTTTCATTAGGGAATAGGGTTGTAGATAACAGTATAAGACATTTTTACTGAGCTTTCCTTAAGTTTCAGAAGTTCTATTTGTTGGAAACAACTCCTGTATTTAATTTGGTTGGGGATGTTGTAAGTAGTAGAATTGGCATGGGATAGGCTGCTGGTAGAGAAGACAGTTAGAAAGATGTGGAACATCCAGGTACAAAGCTCCACGCAGAAGACAGGTGCTGAAAGCTTGGGAGATGTAAGCCATCTTCAGTAGAAATACTACTTCCCTGGCTGAGTGTGTGTTGATGGAACATCTTAATGCAAAAAGGCCACCTGTAGCTCTTGCTCCCTATGCTCATCATCCAGACCAGCCAATTTCTTCAAGAAGGGAAGGCCTTTGTGTTAATGGGAGCGTATGACAATGTAATGTGACTTTTGGAAGGGTTACAGCATGTTCTGAATGATATATGAAATGAAAACTCCCTGCCTGGTGCTGAGAAAGCGTGTACAGCGCTGGATGATACACTGCCAACAGTTCTAACAAGGGGCTCCTTCACAGATTTTCCACCTCAATCAGCAATGCAGTTGACATCCCCTGAGTAAAATCTCTCTTCTACCTTTTTTTTTTCTCTCTATATGAGCAAAGAAGAATGCTTCAGGTTTATAGCTTACCCACTGCCTAGAATACTTGTTCAATAATCTTCCTCTGATTCCCGTTGTGACAGTCTCTATAAGCAAACGTCCCTTCCCCATAATTCATCTGGGTACTTCTTAGTAAATTTATTCTCCATGCACTGCGAGGGTGGGGCAGGCAAACCTTGATCTGTGATCTTGTCAGAGATGTATAACATCTGCTGGTCTAGTCTGATGCAAAAATTAGCAATGAATTAAACAATAAGGACAGGTAAAGAGTGATCACCTAGTCTGATGATTCTGTTCTGATAAACCAGTGGTTTTGAATACTCTCAAGCACTAGCTACTATATATTGGAAATATTGGAATGGAGAATGAAGTGAATTACATTTTGTAAAGCAGCAGCTTGTGGAAGACCTTGGGTACCATCACTGTTAATTTATTTCACTTGAATTTTTGCTGCTGTGCTGGGGCAAAAAAGAGCTGACGTGATTCATGACAGAGAGAAATGTTTGGTATTGTTTTAAGCTGGGATGATGTGTCCTGTCCTGCCCAAGATAGGCAATAAAATGAGTTAAAGATTGGAAAACAGACATTGCATTTATACAATTTGGAATGTTCAGCTAATTTGAGAGTGGGATGAGAGGCTACTCTAAGACACCCATTAGCAGAGGCTTCCCCACCTGGTTGACAGAAGCCAAAGCTCAGCTAGTTGTCTTGAAATAAGAAGCTGCTTCCTGTCTGTGTGTTCTGTTGAACATGCGAGTGCCCCTCCGGGGTAGAGACAGAGAAGGAGTTGTGATCGCTTCAAGCCCTTTGATAAGCCTGGGCTGGGCAGTGGTGTCCCTGTGCCAAAACTTTGCTTGTCCCTTTCCTTTAGGTAAAGCATTGCACTTCATGGAATCACTTCTTGAACACTTACAGCCAGCAACTCCACATTAAGGCAATTAACAGCACTGCGTGTCATGGCTTGGATTTTCAGTGAGCTGTCTGAAGATGATCAGGGCAGATTTCTTTTCATCTCCTCCCTTGTGCAATGAACGAAGATTTCTGTGTGCTGCTGCTTTTCGTTGTTATTGCTTTCCTGTACAGCATTAGGCATTGGCCACAGCAGGAGATCTCTTTGTAGGTGGTATGGGGACTGATTGCAAATTGCCTTGGTTGGTTTGGGAGGGAATTTTCCCTGCCTGGGTCGGGTTGGCAGGCTCTGTGGGTCTTTCACTTCACATAGCACGAGGTGTGGTTCATTTGTGTGTATCTCACATGATGAATTCCTTGCCATCACAGGGCTTCCTCAGGTCTTGCCAACACTGTGTCTGTGGCAGATAATGTTCTGGGCATGGAAGCTTTTCCCTCATTAAAGTCTTTGGGCATCAACAAGGATGTGTTGGTTAATGATCTGTGAATACACCCTAGGTATCTTTTTGGCCTTTATGTTTAGGGAATGATAACTGTATGCTGATTAAGGCTGGGGTGGTTATTTAGGAAAGCACGCTCCTCTCTCCTGAACAGTGGCCTGGCTTCTTCAGAGGACTGGTCCTGACAGCCTGAGAAAAGTGTAATCTCTGTTCAGCAGAAGTCCATCTCACTTTAGTTGAATTGCGGAGACTGATCAACAAATACAGGTTGGAATGTGCGTTTCCATATGTAAAAACATGCAGTTCTATAGATTGACCTTAACAAGGTGTCTGTGCAGCCTGAAAGGTTATCCACTTCAGTTAGCTTTCGGGCACTGTGCAGAAACAACCAGAGTGAAAGGAAAGATAACTCAGAGCCACCTTCTTCCAGTTAAAGGAGCTCAATAGTCAGTGCGTTATGGTCCTTCTGTGTACTTGTACTATAGGAGTATAATTTCTATGGTGACTTTCCAATGTCCAGGAAGCCAGAGAGGTGTTCCTGGGTTTGAATCCTTTTTCCAAAAAAGCATACATACGGTTTAGCCCTTAAATCCATCTGCTTCAGCAAGCTAACAAAGCCTGCCTTCAAAATACAGGTTCTGCAGCCCTGGGGACGCTGGGATGTACTTGACACAGAGTCTGACCTGCTCTGTATGCAGGCAAGTATTTGTGAATGTTTGTGTATATCATTCTGAGATATAACATGCATTTTAAGATCACTTCACTGTCACTGGAGCTCGAATTTCACCATACAGGTATATATGCAGGTGTACAGTGTGTGTGAGAAACGCTAAGGCGACGTTCTGCTATTTATAGAATGTGTAGCAGCACAACAGGAACAGACAACATATAAGCAGCGGTGTTTGATGGTTGTGTTTTTGTTTCTTGATCAAAGAGGGAGTTGGTTTTTTTTTTAATTTTTCATGAAATGGCCTTTGCAGGAGTGTCATAAGCAATCACAATTTACCCTGTACCTATCAGGAGAAGCTGAGCCACTAGTACAGGTCTGGCTTCATCCCGCGAAGCAGAAAACACCAGTGATTGTGTGGCTTTAGTCACATGCTGTCTGCTGTTCTGCATCTCCTCCCCTTGCACCCCAAACTTAAAACTTTAAAAATAACTGGAAAACAGAATACTGTGTTTCTGTGCTGGGTTGTTCTTAAAAATTCGAACGAGTCATTTAGATAACATTCACAGTACTAGCAGCTCCAGGGCACTTTAGAGAATATGTTTCAGCACAGAGACATTTGAAACAAAAACTGTAATGTTCTAAATGGAATTAGATGAGCAAAACCGTGTCATACAGAGATGAAATATAAATAAGTGCTTTAGGCCCACCCCATGAAAAATGTATGTGTTTTTTTAAAAAGCATTTTTCTTCTATGATTGGTTTCATTTCTGTAACAAACAGTGGTTGGTTATGGTTGGGATTTTTTGGTTGTTTTTTTTTTTCCCCTCCACTCCTAGTGTATTCTCCTAGAATGTGCTTTTGCCACTCTCTAAGCCCTTCTTTCCACTAAAATGTCTGTCTCTGTGTTAAGCCCCCAAGGAACTGTAGAAGCCAAAGGCAGATGGAAACAATAGGCAGTCTATGTTCAAACGTACAACCTACAGAAAGTTCATTTGTCAAAAGTCTGAGGAACATTTCCAAGGAGGCTGCTTCATAAACAACATCCACATGGGGCAGCTCTGACTTGTGCTACTGCTTTTCATGCACATACTCCATAAGAATTTAATTGGCTGTTTACTCTTCAATTAATAGTTAAAGCAACATTTACAGAAGCTTGTTCCAAATCCCAGTCTCAGTTTTTCTCTCCCTTCCTCCCACCCTGCTTCTTAAATCTCTTCATCTTTTACGTGCCCCAACTACTTTCCTGGGCCCTCTTAAAAGACCAAACCACTCTCAGACTTAATTGAACTCTTTCTTTTTCTCTGACTTTTTTGAACTGTGTTTTTGTACCTGTTAGAGCTGCGCTCCTTCATTGGTAAGCATGCAGACTCCACCGTGGTACCAGTCTTTGAGATATCTTTGCTGATGCCAGTACAGTAGTGTTGAAAGTCAATCTAACCTTCTGACTCATGCCTGATAGACAGAAGTCACGCTGGTCGGTACAGTCTAGCAGACAGCACACTTAGTTTTTAAAGCTCTAATTACTTGTGGTAAATATTTGCCTTCATTCCTTGGCTTTGTATTAATGAAATATTTTTAATGTGATTAAGATGCTGATTCTGTAAAGTTGTGAAACCACTTTGGTTCCCATGGACCTCAACACCTTCCCTGATCAGACCTCAGATTACTAGCGAGGAAAACAGGCAAGATTTTGTCAGTATCATCAGATGATGGAGTCATGATTCTGAGCTTGTTCTGGTGTAATCCAGAGCTAAGATCAGCAGGGCTGAAGACATATCAGCCAGCTATTCATAGGTCATACATATGCATGTAGAACACGTGCTCTGGTACCAAGCCACATCTGTGCATGTTCTACCCAAACTTCTTATGGATATATGGACTGTCAAAATAGGCAGCTGATTCAGAGTGCTCTCATCACATAAATGGAAGTAACTAGCTTGTGGATTAGGCCAGTGTGAATTTACCTAGGACTCTCAAATTGTGTATTTGGTGTTTAAAATCCCAAGTAGCAATTTCTGGTACTCAAAGAAGATGATTAAATGGTCTCATTAGGAAATTAGTCAACCCCAAATGCAAGATTCAGGTTTGATTTGTAGTTAATCAATGACCACATATTGCTATTCAAAATGATAAACCAGAGGTATGTTACAATCTCCATGCATAATCTCCTGGCACTATAAAATGTATATAACCGGTTCTTACCCTCTAATTGGATTTCAAAAGCAACGTTTGCAAGTAATAGACACAGAAGAGTGAAAATCTCTCAGTGACTACCCATGTACCAAAGTACCTCATCATTTCTTCCCAAGTGACATCAAATTCATCTGAACGAGCAGCTTCCTTCCTGGTGGAGCTCAGGCAGAACTTGCATCTCTCCCTCTCCTGAGCTGCACGGAAGTGCAGGGTGTGAATGAATGTGAGGCCAATGACATGTTAACAGTTTTGGGTTAGGTTTCTTCAGTGGAAGTGCTGCCTTGGACTCGGATGTCACCAGAAATTTTTTGTCATGACTATGGAAGTTGCTAGCTTTGCAAGGTTTGACAGTACAAGAAGAGAAGTTACAGACTAACCCTCTTGTAACATTGGGCAGGTGTACAGTCCAGATCTGGCTTTAAATGCACCAAAGTTTCCCTCATGGCAGCTGGTAAGTGCACTGATGGCCAGCACAGGACCATTTCACCGCTCATGCTTGGGACCAAAGAGCTCCGTCAGTAAGATGGTGACACAGTCTGTGGGTTTCATTGCCCTCTGGTGGCATGTCCACTGGACGTTAAGGCTGTTGCTGTTACCAGTTCCAGGAGTACTTGTTGCTTGTGCAAGAGAAGCACGTATTACAGGAACCAGAGACAAACTGGGCAAATATTGGTCAGGACCTTATTTTGTAAGAACTTGTTGTTTTTATTTCTTATGAAAATTGTAAAACACAAAGGGCCAGGGTCTAGAGGCAAATCCAGAGACTACTGCTGGAGCTGGACTCATCACTCTGGATATAGACCTGTGCAAATAGAGTTGGAAAGAGGCTCAGAGGGACAGGACAACTTTTTCAACTGCTTCATCATTAACCTATGGTAAAGTTATAAGTTTGACCTTGCAGCACATGAGCAGTCTCTTAGAGTACAAAGAAATAAAAAACCAACTCTTGAGTGACAATCCAAGCACATTCAGGACTGCATAGTCACTGAAGCCAAGATTTAAGTGCACTGAAGCTAGAACTTTCTCCTGTAATAGAGGACCACCTGCTCCCTGAGGTTTGGGCATCTACCCTCCCAGGAGGTGGAGCCATAAATTTACTGACAGCCCTTGATGTTGGATCTCAGCAGATGAGGTCAGCTGCTTCTTTCAGTTGTACTAGTGGAGTAAACTTGGATTTCCACCCATGGCTGTCTGAGTTGTGGAGGAATATGAATGTTTTTGCATAAGCAACCTACTAATAAAGCATGTTTTCACAGACTGCCCAGAGAGTGGAGTCTCCTTCTCTGGAGACATTTAAGACCAATCTGGAAGCGTTCCTGTGTGATTTAATTTAGGTGATGCTGCTCTGGCAGGGGGGTTGGGCTAGATCTTTTGAGGTCCCTTCCAACTCCTGACATTCTGTGATTCTTGCTAGAAATGGTTCCCAAGAGAAGAGTTCTGTGGAAGGGAATGACAACCTTGGAATCTTGTGCTTTTGTTTCTGTTTCTGTTAGTTTGTTGACTTCGGCCGCTGTCTACATCTATGGTAATCATCATTTGCATGTCTGCAGTATTTTTATTGGTGGGGAAGAAGTCAAACCTATTTAAAGTGCACTTCCAGGAACAGGTCTTTACAAGTCATGGCAAAAAGCATGGTAGGAAATGAGCTGGAGAAGCAGCACTTTTTCCATTTGTTGTGGCACAGTTTTGGCTCCTCACGATTATCTGTTATCACACAGAATTCCAGATCTGGAGAGCCAATGGAGAATTTTCTTTGTGGATTGTTTGCATCCCAGCTACTTTTGCTTGCATTTGTCATGGAATATATGAAAATAGTCATATTCTGCAGTCCACACAGCATGTCAGCTTTGAGACAAGTGCTCTGAAATGTGCTCACAGATGATAAATTGCACACTATGTCAACTACATCTTCGTCACGACATTCTGTTTCCTATTTATAGTTGAAATGAAACACTTGAGAAAAATTCTAAACCAAAGCAATTTCACAGAAATCTCATAAGTTTTTCCGTACGTGTTTATCAGTGAAAAGACCCTCCTGTGCTATCTTTTTGCTCTGTGGGGCTCCAACAATCAACTTCTGAGATCAAAGTAGGATGCTCTCAAGATTGTGAAACTTATAATGTGGCCACATAATCTAGCTAGTGTGCCTTTGGAGTATGTTCCCTTTCAAATGTGAAGGGGAAAGAGCTCTTAATCGTAACTCACTGAAAATACATACAAAATTTGATACAGTTTTGAGGAATAAAACCCCGTTATCTCCATAACAGAAGAGATTATTTCGTTACTTCCTCAGCTTGTCGTACAAGTTTTGTTTGAAGCTGTCAGTGATGTCTGTGATGTATTTTGCAGTAATCTTTCTTTTTTTTCTTTTTTTTTTTTTT
>VXBZ01007599.1:277078-317490 GCA_013399135.1 Heliornis fulica | reverse complement strand
TTTTTTTTTTTTTCTTCTCTCCTACTAAGACAACTTCTCTTTCACTTATTCATCTTAAACCCTCAATCTGTTCCATTGGAGTTCTGGGCAGCCAAAACTGGAAGAGGGTATGTTAGGACATAGCAGTAGGTATGCTTTGAAGCTAGAAATGCAGCAGTGGTTTTGTTTTGTTTTTTTTTTTAACTCTGATTACAGCAGCCTACTTGAGGTAAAGCATGCCTGGATAGCAATAATGATGCACTTTGACTGGAGATCTCCTGGCTCACACTGGCCTAGACATGACAGGATGTTCTATGATGTATTTAATGAGTACTTACATGAGTAAGTCTTGTGATGGCTTCCTCCTGCTTTAGGAACTCAAGTCTTCATGGGGTGCTCAATGAAAGTTTCTTGCCTCAAAGAGAATCATCCAAGCAAGTGTCTAAGATAGTGATGGATGAAGTACATGCAGGAGAGAGGTTCTGCTATCTGCTCAACATCTTCTGTACAGGATTCACACAAGACCTTGCTTAAGAAAGGGCTTGTAGCTGTCTCTATGGCAAGCAGTGTATTTTTCCAGGAGAGTTCAAATCTCTGGGATGCACACAATGCACTGGTTCAATGCACTCTTCTTCTGAATTCTGGATGACTTTAGAAAGTGGAAAACCCATAGAAACTGGCACCCATATTGCCAGCTTTCCAACAGTAATATGTTTGGCAACTTTCTCCTCTATAACTTGTCTGTCCTGCTTAACTAAATCTTTTCACTCAGAGCAGCAATAGTATTGTGCTGGCAGAGGTTACTAAAGAGGTTACTGTCTGGATGCTGATGGGATGTGCACTTGGGTCAGCTATTTTTTTAGTTTTATCTTTTACTTATATTTTTACTACACTGCTTTGGTATTTGCTTATTTGTTTAAAATGCTTGACTGTTACATTTCAGTGATAAAAACCAAACAAACTAGCATCCAGCTCCAAAACTGTTGGTGGGGGAATTGTAAACAAGCAAGAAGTCTTACAAATATTTGGACTGATTAATTCACTAGCTTTTCTTTACAGAGCTCCTTTGTGGCATGAAGCTGTTCATTGACCAAAAGAGTACATTGTCCATTTGGTTACTGTTTTGTATCTTGTGTGAAACAAAAGTGAATGCCTCCTCCAGCAGTGACAGCTGAGTATTTTCATTGCTCATGCAATTTCTTCTTCTAGCTGCCGAATCATCAAAAATTCTAATCAACTCTGATGTAGCACAAAGTACTACATGGCATTCATCATCTGTTTTAGCCTTTAATGCACCATGCAGGTTTTAATCAAAGGTATGTAATCATTAGTGAAAAAGACAGACAAGAATTATGATGGTGTCCTAAGCAGAGCTCTTAAGCTGACACCACAGACAGCAGATAAGTTCACCTCCCCCTGCTGAGTACAAATACAGGAAAATAAGATGGGTCTTGTTTGACGTAATTGCAGGAGAGCACCACTGAGGTTTCAGGGCCGTGACTCTTGTTATTTTGGTTTAGTACTAAACACTAAGACTTATTTGCTTGGCTTCCCTGAATATTGGAAACAAATATTGGCACTGTTGCCTTAGTGTGTGGGGACTGCTGGATCATCTGCTCAGTTCGGTGTGAGCTGACACCTTCCACTGCTGTCAGAGGGAGCCAAGGGAATTGGGAGCCATTGGCAAAACCAAGCCCAGTGTGTTCCTTGCGACAGCCAGGCCTTTTGGTCTCTCACTTCTAAGTGAACTCAGATTAGTTGCCTCCTTTCTTTTTATTAAGTGCAGGACTAGCAAGGTCACTGCTCGTCTGCAGGTAGAAGTAGATTTGTGTGCCTTGCTTGCATGCAGGCAACAACCATAGTCTGTTTCTCCTGAGTTTGGTCTGTATTCCAGCTACCTGTTGCCTCCCAGTCTGTGTGATCAGAGACATCAATCCCTAGGAGGATGGCAAGCAGCCCCCTTCTGCCTTTCCTTGGTTTATTGCTCACAAAGCACCAGGGTTTCATTTGACTCTAAGGATGCACATTGAATGCCAGGTCAAGAAGTTCTTTCTCCGGCTAGGAAGGGGCTGCAGAGTTGTTCCATTTCTACCTGGTTGAGGGAAGGGTGAAAGTGACCTTTTTAGGGAGGTGAGCAGGCTGGAGACACAGCAGTGAGATCTTTCACCTGACAAATGAATTAATGAGCGCATCTTATTGGAAAGGGTGTGAGGGTGAAGGACCTCACACTCCCTGAGCGAAGCTTCCCTTCAGTGGGTTCAAGGGTTGGCTTCTTCTAAGACAACTGCAGTTGTTTGCCTAGCCTTGCACTCTTCATCGTTCTCCTCAGTTCTGCTATTGGCAGACTAGTTTCAGGTCCTGGCATGAGAACAAATAGTTGTGACCTGTGCCAGCTTGCAGTGTTTCCTTGAAGCCGTGATAGCAACAGGGAGTGAAGCCACATATTACTGCTTTTTGGCTGTGGCACACACAGCTGGCATGGCAGGGCAGGGAGCAGACAGTCACCCGTGGAGCATGATGTGAGCAGGGAGTTACTATTGAAACTAGTGATCTAGAGGCCTTTGGGCTTGTGAAGCCGTGCAAATGGCATGTAGGTGGAATTCCTCCTCAGGCCTGTGTACACAGACTGGGATCTTCGTGAAGTATGCTGATTTTTGGGGTATGCAGCCAAATTGCCCCATGTCACAGCAAATGTAGAGGACAGAGCAGTGATCTCAATTTCATCTTATAGCACCATTGCCACCAGCAGCCCTGGACAGACATAAAAATCAGTTTTTCTGATGTGTTGTCTGGTGCCTGATTTTGCCCATGTGCTTTATGCAAAGCTGCCGGTGGGGGATGATGTTCAATGGGGCTGTATGTGTGCTTACCTGTGACTGCTCCAGCCTCCTGCCAAGCTCAGGTCACAGGTGTACCTGGGCTTTTCTGCTACAAGAGCGACAGACCACACAGGAACCAGAGCCAGGCTATTCTCGGTGGTGGCCAGTGATAGGACAAGGGGCAGCGGGTCCATGCTGGAACATAAAAAGTTCCATGTGAATGTAAGGAAAAACTTTTTTATTGTGAGGGTGACAGAACACTGGGACAGGCTGCCCAGAGAGGTTGTGGAGTCTCCTTCTCTGGAGACATTCAAGACCAACCTGGACACATTCCTGTGTGATTTAATCTAGGTGATCCTGCTCTGGCAAAGGGGTTGGACTAGATCATCTTTCGAGGTCCCTTCCAACTCTTAACACTCTGTGATTCTGTGAAACCATGAGTGAATTTGTCTTTTATTTTGATGTGGCCTTTAATGTGGAACATGTTGATTTTTTAATGACCACCTATGGCAAAAGGTTAATTTGGTTGGGGTGGGGGGTGGGTGGAGAATGGATGCTTTAGGTCTGTCTACCTGTGCTTCCTGTGAATGGCCTGTGCCTGGCTATGCATGGAAGCCAGAGATTTTCCCTAACACCTAGGGCCCAAACAGTGGGATTATATTTTTTTATTTCTTCTTTAATGAGGCTAAAAAAATAAATAATCGGGATCCTGTTGTTTTAACCCAGATAGGTCACTTGCCTTACCCCATTTCTAGGCCCTGGTTTGTCGTTGCGGTGTATTGCTGTGGGTTCCAGAGGTGGATAATCAGCAGTACAGTGTTGCAGAGATTTAGTTCCAGGTCACAGACAAGTAATGAAAAAACAGCAGTCACCGAGGATTTGATTTACGCACTGCAATGACTATGTGATAGGCCCTTTTGTGAGAAGGAAAGTCTCCCTCTGGAGACCACATTCTAACCAGTAGCAAACATTCACGCTCCCTGGTGCTTCAGATGTCAATTATACCAAAGCCTCTTATTGTATAATGCAGGTCTGTTATAATAATACTGTCTGGAACAGCAATAATAATGTGAATGAATTTCCAAACAGTGGAGATGGGAGGGGGAGATTGATCAATACAGCACTAATGATGGCCTTGTCTTTCACTGAAATAATTGTGATAGGGTTTATAGCACTTCCTTCCTACACCATGCTGTGCAGCAGTGTTGGTTTACTACCTGCTGTTATTGCTTTTGTATAAAAAGGTGTTAAAAAGAAACGTCTGTCAAGTTTTAAGGCTGTGAGTGTTTTTTAATGCAGTGGGGTTGTGCTAGTCAAGATGGTCTGACATATGAGAGATACAAGGTTCACGGGGAGAAGTGAAATCTTCTTCTAGATATGCTGGCACAGTTGGGAAAAAAAGGAGCTTTTGGGCCCAGAAACAAGGAGTAAGGTCTACATTTTTATAAGGAATTATTCATATTTTAATATAAAGATGCCACTGGAAGGTAAGATTTTTTACATGTGCATACTGATTGCTTGGGCAAACAGGTGTCTCTTTTGAGAGAGAATGAGAATGATGGAGCATGTAAGGGTTCACAAGAAAAGCTCTCTGGCACACTAAGCATGCTTTCCATTTGTGTGGCAACCCTATTTGTTGTGTCATAATTATGTAGGGTTTTTCTCTGTTACTCCTACTGCCTATATAGCATGCATATGGAGGCTTAGTGGAAGAAATATCCACTGAATCCTTTGATTCATAACCAGTTGTGGGGTTTTTTTTGAGTGTCAAATTTTTGCATAAACATTTTTATTCATGCAGCAGGAAGCTGTATCCTCAAAATGTGCCCCTGAATGTTGGTGTAGAAAGCAGGGGAAAACCCCGCTAAGGGGGAAGAAAACAGCACATTGGAAGTTACTTGTTTGTTAATATATTAAGTCCTAGCGTTTTCTGTAGTATCTCAGAGTTACTTTATATCTCAATATGCTGGAATGATGGATTCCATACATTTTGTCTTGTGAAGTGAGAGAAATTGAAAGAAAACATAGCTCAAGTCTAATGATAAAAATCCCCTCTGTTGAAGCTCTTCATTACAGTACTTTTCAGAACAGAAAAGACGAACTGCTTTTGTAGTGGCACAGGTCCAATCTCAAACTAGAATCAATTGCTTTGCCAACGCTGAACACAAAGGATGTTCATTGTTTGCAAACTGAATTTTTCTTAGTGCGTGCAAAACCAATGATCAGATTTTTTTTTTTTATTTTTACTGTAGAGAAACCCCTGCAGTGAAAAAACTGCAGCTGATTCTGTGCTTCCCATCCTGGTTTGCAGGAAGGCTTCTTGCTTCACAGTGTGATTTCTTCATAATAGCTGCATGACAACAGCATGCCAATGTTTTGAAAAAGCAACGGCCAATGTTATAACGCAGTTGCTTATGTTAGCTACTTACTGCTGGTTTGGGTTCTTTCCTTGAGGAAATACATTTGTCTTTGTGATCTTCCTCCTGTGAGACTCTTTGCTGTATGTAACAAACCTGTACCTATGTCTGTTGTCTGTGTATCCAGGTTTTGGCAGAAGTACAGTGACGTTCCCAGGTCTGCCCCTTCCTGTCACTAGTAACTGAGTTGTATGATGCTGGATACCAATTGATGAAATGCCATGTTAAATATGAGAAAAGTTGGGGCTTTTTCCCCTTGTTAGTTTTATGCAAAATCTGCTTCAGAGTCCCTGTTTTTCCTGAAGCTTATGACCATTATTTCTAATATTTAAATATACTTCAGGCTGACTTCTCTGCCTTTACATCCTGCTTTTCTCCCTTCATATACTTCCTCCTCGGAGTATTTGCAGAAAGTAATCACATCCATTTCCATGTCCTTTGCTGCTAGGCCAGCATCTGACAATGTAAGGTCGTTACAGGGTGGCAAAAACTCACACAGACATTCACATGTAATCCCTGGGAGAGACTGGATATGGCATTACCTGGAGTCGTACCGTGACTTCAGTATTTTGTACCGTGAGGCTTGGATTCTGGGTGGAGGCCAGTGATGCTAATTTTGCAAAGCTTTATTTATTTATTGGCCATTACCCCCTGCAGAACATTGCATAGGATTCCTGAAACAGCAACCTGCTCCCGATTGCTGACAGGAGAGTGAAAGTAACCAGCTGCTTCATTAGCATGTATTACATGTATGTATTAAAGCTGAATCAATTGCTTATTTGAACCTTGCCTACACGTCTCTTTACGCAACATCTCCCACTTGGCTGTACTTTCCTCAAAAGTTTTTGCAGTTGAATGATGTGCTATAAATGACTCTGTGGTTTGTGGAGGTGTTCAATATTGGTAATTCGAGCCGTGTGGCCGGCTTGTTATCGGTCGCGTGGCACAGTTTTTCTTCCCTGACTGAATGAGCTTAGCAGGTTAAAATTTTCCATTGAATCCTTACAGGAATTCATTAATTGAAAACTTTCTGTGGAATATGGAGGGGTTAAAGATTTGCTGGTTCTTGTACGTATGCATTGGTTTAAAATGACAACAGAAATGCTGGTAGGAAACTGAACAGGGGGTTGTGTACATAGTGGCACTGATTTGTTTTGGGGGGTCCCACAGAAATTTATTTGTAGTATTCCCAAGAAATCTTGTCAATATATCAGCAGAAAAAAAACCCTCATTTGCCATTTGCTGGTATATGTCTCAAGCTGCCATAGGTCTCTTCTGAGAGTCTTTACTAAATATTTAACAAAGTGCTGTAGTGAGAACTTCTTTCCTATATGTTATATATTCTTACATATTTTTCCAATATCTAGTATTACAGGATGTTCGCTGGCAGTCCTGGTAAGTTGCTATCAGTTATGACATTTATCAAATAGAAGAAATAGCATACATCTTGTGAAACATTCTGCTTTTTTTCTATTTGCAGATTATTTTTTTTCCTTCTTGTTCACTAATTGGCAGCACTGAATAATTTGTAATCTGTCTTCCCACTGAACCAGTGAGTGTTCTGTATGCGTATGCATATGTTTATAAAGTCTTAGGATTAGTCTATGTGGTAACTAGAACCAAAGGAAATAACTGCATTCTAATTCATAATATTTTGATTAAGGTCTATTTGTAGACCCTGGTTTTGATGTAATTTAAGCTGATAAAAGAAATCACATTAAGCTATACTGAAATGGCTCTGAAATCTGCAGCTCATGCTAACTACTGCTGAAATGCTAAGGTTGTGATTTACAACTGATTTAATTGGATTGGTTCCATTTACCATCTAAACAAGCCCTTAAATGCTGGAGTGTTTACCACCTGTTGTGACTCTTACTTTACAGAGATCTTTGTTCACAGGCAGGAGGGTGTGCAGTGTAATGAGAGGAAAAGGAGGGCTATAAATGTGCATCTCCGCTTATGCCTGCCATTAAGCTTGACCCTGAAAAAATGTGATTTTGTTTCTCTAAAATTTAAAATAAATTTCTTCAGTGTGTTGATGGAAATTTCTGCCTGGCTTTAGACAAGTTCTGCATTTCCTTCTTGTTACCTGGGATAGTCACTGTGGTAAAAGGTGCCTTTGTAGTTGGAGTATATCATGTTAGCTCCTCTTACGCTGCTGCTGCACAAATCTAAGTCTTGTAACAGTTTGTGAGCAGCTCTGATAAACAATTCTGAAAAATATGAAGGATTTTTAAATTTTAGTTGGGTGGGTTGTTGCTGTTTGGAGCTGAGCCTTTGCCATTAGTCATTGGGAAAGGTCTGTTTAGGACAGGGTGGTCTATACTGGAGAAACATACATAACTTGATGTAACCAGGCTGGACTGTTGACATAACCTCATCCTGCTCCCCTTCATAGTCTTCTCTGCAAATCTACTAGGCTGTGTCTTCCTTTGCTGATCTTCTGCAGTGGTTCTGTCTTATTTGCTGTCCTGGAGAAGGGATGGTAATTGGAGCCTGAAAAGAAAAGCCTCTTTGAGGACCAAGGACTGCTGGTTTGAGGCAGGATCCACCTAAGTGGGGCAGAATCATCCTTGCCAGCAGGGTGGGCAATCCCGTGAGGAGAGCTTTAAGCTAGGAATGACAGGGAAGGGACATGATAACCCTGATGACGGTGAGGAAGTCATCATCAAGGTTGGTAAGGAAAGGGTGCAGGGTGATGTGGACAAGACAGACCTTTTTAAACAAACAACAAACTGAAGGAGGTTCACCCCGAGCATATGCACACAAACAAGGAAGTGCCTACAGAACAGCATAAGGGAGGAAGCACTTGTACCTTATCTTGAAAACCAGCACAGCTTCTTACATACCTGAAGTGCCCCGACATTAACACATACAGCCAGGGGAATGAACAAGAAGAATTAGAGGTCTACATGTGACCTGCGTAGGTCACTGATCTCCTACAGGATCACAGGATCCATCACATGTGGTGGAATAATTCTCACATTTGGAGAGCTACCATGGCTGGATGCAGGCCCTTTCATAAAGACAGATCTGGACAGCAAGGAGGGAAGATATATTTTATTTATTTGTGGGAGAGCAACAAGCACCCCTGGAGCTAAGCCTCAGGATGGGCAAAGCCAGATGAGAGCTTGTGGATCAGGACTGGAGGCAGAACTACATGGGCGATGTAGTGGGTGTCTATTGCTGACTTGCCTGGTCAGGAGAAAGTAGTAGCTGAGGTCCTCTTCAGAAAGTTGGAAGAATCATCATGTTTGCAAGCTCTCATCCTCATTACAGACTTTAGTCACTCAGATGCCTGCTGGAAGGGCACCATGGTAAGGCAAAAACAATCTCTGAGGTTTCTGGAGTGCATTGATGAGAAGGCTCTAAGAGAGCTAGTTGATTTTCTAGGATCACCTCTGCAAGCTTGAGATTGATCCATCCAAACATGTAAGAAGTCAAGCAAAGATACCAGGAGGCTGGTACATATAGACAAAGGTCTTCTGACTGGAAAAAAAAAAAAAAGGAAGAATATAAGAGATAAATATACCCAGGATAAATATAGTCACGCTGTCCAAGCATGCAGAGATAGTGTTAGGGAAGCCAGATACTGTATCTGGTAAAAGAAGTGAAAGGCAACTAGAAGAGCTTCTACAGGTATATTAGGTGCAAAAGAAAAGACTAGCGAAAATGTGGGCCTGCACAAAGGACACAGAGAAGGCCATGGTACTGAATGAACTTTGCTGCTGTCCTTACTAGTGACATTTGCCTAAAGAAATTTCAGATCTCTGAGACCAGTAGGAAAGTCTGGAGTAAGGAAGACTTCCTTGAATGAGTGAGTGAATGAATGAGGATCAGCTTGGGGAATATTTAGGCAAACTGGACATGCTCAAGTCCATGGGACCTGATGGGATGCATCCACTAGGGCTGAGGGAGCTGGCCAACGTCGCTGTGAGGCTGCTCTCAATAATATGTGAAAGATCATGAAGACTGGGGGATTTTCCTGAAGATGGGAAGAAAACTGGTGTCACTGGTATCATCAGTAAAGGCAAGGAGGATCCAGGTAACTACAGGCCAGTGTCATCTCAGTCCCTGAGGAGGTGGTAAAGCAAATAATCCAGGAAACCACTTGCAGGTGTATGAAGGAGAGCAAGATTGTGGGAATGGTCAGCATGGATTTATGAAGGGGAAGTCATGCTTAAGCAACCTGATGGCCTTCTACAGTGAGATGATTGGTTCAATGGATGCAAGAGTGCTAAATGTTATTTATCTTGTCTTCAGTAAGACATTTGATATTATCTCCTGTAACATTCTCATAGACAAACTCAAGATGTATAAGCTAGATGAGTACATATGAGGTGAAATGAAAACTGGCTGAACTGCTGGGTTATGATCAGCAGCTGGAGGCCAGTTGCTACTGGTGTACTCTAGGGAAAAATACTAAGACAAATACTGTTTAACATCTTAATGATCCTGTTGATGTGACAAAGGGCATCCTCAGAAAGACTACAAATGACACAAATTTGGGAGGAGTCATTCATAGTCCAGATGGGTGTGCTGCCATTCAGAGAGAACTCAACAGGTGGGGGGAATGGGACAAAAAGAACCTTATAAAGTTCAAAGAAGGGAAATGCTAATTCCTGCCCCTGGGAAGGGACAGCACGGTGCACCAGGAGACTGTGAGTGTCAATCAGTTGGAAGGCAACTTTGAAGAGAGTTTGTTGACCAGGACAAGTTGACCAAGAGCCAGCAGTGCACCCTTGCAACATTACCAGAAGGTCAAAGGAGATGATCCTTCTTCTCCACTGGTGACACCCATCTGGACTTCTGGGTCCAGTTCTGGGCCCCCCAGTGCAAGAGAAACATGAATGTACTGCGTTGAGTGAAGCAAAGGGCCATGGAGATGATTAAAATACTGGAGCATCTGACATATGAGGAGAGGCTGAGAGAGATGGAACTGTTTACCCTAGATAAGAGAAGACTAAAGGCATGTCTTTTTAATATGGAGAAATAGCTGATGAGACAGGAGTAAAGAAGACAGAGCAGGACTTTTCACACTAGAGCCCAGTGAAAGGACAAGAGGTATTTGACAGAAACAGAAATACAGGAAATTCTGTTTAAGCGTAAAAGAAAACTTTTTAACTGTACAGCTGATCAAATACTGGAACAAGCTGACCAAAGAGGCTAATGAGCCTCCATCCTTGGAGTTACTAAAAAATTATTACTCTAGTTGCTTCTGCTTTGAGCAGGGATGTTGTATTAGACAATCTCCAGAGGTCCCTTTGCACCTCAGCAATTCTGTGAATCAATAAGTTTTGTATGGTTCTCTACTTAAGGTAAATATGATTGTGAATTCTGTTAGGTACATGCCTCTGTAAGGAAAATAAAATGAAGCAAAAAAATCACTCTGAACTTAAATGGAGATAGCTCAGGTCACACCACCACCAACATACCAGGGAAAGTTAATTTAAAAAACTCAACGACCCAAAAGCAAGAAGTCTCTGCCAAAAACTTCCTTCCTCTTTGACCCCAGGTAACACATTACTTTGTCACTTCTGTTCCTCTTTGGTGTTCCACACTGCTCTGCATGTTCTCTCCCTTGGATGACTTGACTTAAATATTACCAGCCCGTTAGGCTCACCATTTCCTGCTGGCCCAGCAAGCACAATTAAAATGTCTCACATTAGAGTTTGATTCAAGCAGAAAGGCCTACTGGGACATGAGCTCAGTGGCAAAAGCAATAATCAAGGTTTCAATAGGATTTGCTTGCAAACTTATTGCTTTCCTGAGATACTAGGAAACCGGATGCCTTTAGGCACCCAACTCTGTCATCTTACTCGTTCAGACTTTCACTTGTTTTTCTTTGCTCCTTTCCTTTTCTCTACTGTTTAACCAAACTTCCCTGTGATCTTTGAGATGCCATAATCTAATAGCTACTTTCTTTATAATTTCCCAGAGTTCATCAGAATTACAGGTATTTCTGCCTACAGATTACTAGGATCATTACTGTTCAGCTCTTAGCCACCTCCTCAATCCATCCAGCCTAATGATGTAAAAATGGAATGTATTATTTGGGTGGAGGTCTCTGTTGCTCATATGCTGTCATGAGCAAGCATCTCAAGTTGCTTCATACATTGCTTTTTGCAGCATTCTTCTTTAATGCCTTCCAGTAGCTCTGTTCTCAAGCTTCAGCAAATTCAAAAAGTGCTGGATTAAATCAGTAAACGAGTCTCTAAGATGCATGTGGGTTTTGACCTTCATGTGCTCCTCCTCATTAGGCCATTGTTGCTTTTCTGTACTCGGTAATGTTCCAGTTCATCTATAAGGTGAAGAGAGAGTAACCTAGATCATATCTAACCACCTTGAGCACATTCTCACAGTCCAGCCCTACTCTCCTTTTCTTTCTAACACAGGATGTGTATGTCATATGTTTTAATTTACAATTTATATATGGTTTTTATTGTACTATATAGTTTATATCTGGTAACCTCTTTAAAATGCCTTATGATTTGGGTGTTTTTTTCCCTCCAAAACTCACCCTTAGAATTTCAGAAAGCTAGACAAGTCTTTTAGGATGCTAACTGGAGTCCTTAACTGGATGCCCAACTTGTGCCTGCAAATAAGCAGGCTGATTCTCAATACAAGCAGGTATCCCTCTCACACATGGAGCCTGCCAAGCTATTAGTAGCATCACTCATCAGTTTCACTATTTCTTGACAGTCCAGGAACCATAATCCACCGACCAATTCAACTTATAAATAGATTATTAATTCTACTGAGGAATAAGCTGTCTTTGTCCTCCTTCTCTAAACACTTAAGCTTTTTCTCAGTGTTAAGAAAACAGTGCTAATAAAAAATAATTCTCAAACTTTTGGGGCAAGGCCACATTATATGTGTGTATACAGCTGTGTTTAAGCACTGTCCAGTGTGCCCAGAGCAGTCTGTTCTTTCTGTAAGAGAAAATGTTCATATTTTCATGCTTTTAAGAGTTTTAGTAACTTTAGATAGGGTATGGTACCTGGCAGTGTTGTCTCTATTTTGTGAACTCAGCAAGCACCAGAATGTCTGGAATGTTCTCAGAGCTCATGGGTAGCTTCCCTCTACAGCAAGAACTCATCCTCATAGACTCTTTTTGCCATGAATACTCTAGAACCTCCTAGAAATAAGTATACAAATTTTCCAAGGATTTTAGTTTAATAGCTCAAAAAACCACCAGGTCCTATCAAGGTGTTAGCCTTTGACATGAATTTCACCCATACGACTTGGCAAAGAGGAGGCAGGAAAAGTGGGGGTTTTGTCCTGATACTTAGAGAAAGGGTTTCATAACGTGTTTCATTTTGTTTGTTAGCAGCTAAGATTTTTCTGTCTGAAACTTATACTGTGGGGACCACTCCCACTGCCTGAATTGATGATAAATCTGTATTCCTCCTTCTTTGGAGTATGCTTTGCTACAGTATGTCATGCAGCAAAAAGTCGTGGAGAGAATCATGTCATCTCAGAGACGTGGGTGGAGCACGCAGGTATTAGGGCACTGGAGGCAAAACCCTCGTTCACCAGCAGTGAGACCACATTTTAGGAGACCAGTCTGAGTTCGTTTCCTGTTTTGAATGGAAGGTGGGTGTAGTGCATCAAATGGAAATCAAATACTGTAAATCTTGGTGGGACTGAAGACCCTGGAGGCAGAAGACCAGAGGCACAGCATGGCATATGTAGCTATATGTGGCATATGTAGCTAGGTAAACTTTTTCTTTCTGCAGTCCTCTTTCTGAGATCCCTCTTGGCTTTTAGCTCTCCTCTACAGGCAGCCTGTAAACATTTCAGCAGAGATTACGTTGCAGTGAATCTCTTGCAAGTTAAGTCTGATTTGTCGAAGTTAACTTCTGTTTCCAGTACTGCTATAGATTTAGGGCAATTAATTGCTGTAATGATAAAATCAAGGGAAATTGCATGCAGAATTGAAATTCTAGAGCAAGGAAATGAGTGCTATTGCAGATGCTGAAGGAAATCGTTGCCTGGAGTATATGGTCAGAACTCTTCTGGACTAGGATCTATCCTGAGCAATGTACTTAGTTTCCCTAAACCTTTGTTAAATCAACACAGTTTGAAATTGCAAGAGGATTTGAATGCTCATGTCATCTTTTAGCCAATTGTAACTGACTTTCTCTGGAACAAAACCCCACATGTTGTATCTGTCTAAAAGCTTCTTCCTTCTTCAGAACACTTATAATCCTATTGTTGTTAAAGCTATTTAATCACTTTTGCAAAATCAACATGGAAAAATGAACGAGGTCTGTGAATGGAAGGATGACTTCGCAGGAACTGATCTATAGAAATCACTTTTATAAGAAGTATTATTTCTCTCCTGCCTTTTGTCCTCTACTAAAAAAATATACTTATTTAAAATGTATTTATTTCAAAAGCTGAATAGAAGTAAGACAACAAAAACAACCAGTGGGTTCTGGCATGTTTCTGTTTGTCTGTCTCATAATTATAGCATCATTATCTGTAATGATGTAAACGTCTGCCCAGTGCTGAAATTATCTTAAATGCACAGACAACACACAAGTCTGTGTGCAGGGAAAATGGCATTATCCAAGGTATATATATATATACTTATATATATACCTTGTGGGTTTAAATATCAGGTTAAAGGAAATAGGCAAAATACTGCCTGTGAGCATATGCCTCTTCAGATGTCAATATGGTTGCTGATGAATCTTCTGTTGTTATCTTCCCTTAAAGCTGTTGCTGCACTGCCAAGTCACACAGAAACAAGTGTACATGAAGTCCTACACACGAGATGCAAAGAATAGTATCTTTACTCCTTTTTTTTTTTTTTTGCTTCAGGGTATCTTCTGCTAAATTAGTATGGTTGTTGCTCTGAGTTGTTGGTGTTGAGAAGCTCTGAAAAGTGTTCCCATGGCTTCACTCCTTTCCTTGGTTCCTTCTACCTTCAAATCTAACAAAGTCTCTCGTGGGTCTGTCTGGTGAGAGGATTTATGGTTAAACAGTCTCTCAGACTGGAATTTGGTACATTAGACTCCCATCCACTTGCATATGTATGAGAGAAAAGAACGTCCTTTAAGTATCAGGTCGTCTTTGGACTTTCAGGGATCCACAAATCAAACCCAAATTGCTGATTTCAGTGAAACTGTGGATGGTCAGGCTCTGTTTATTTTTACTGTTGCTGTTAGTGGAGGTGGTTGTGGCCAGGTGAAGAAATACTATTCCTTCAGGTACACTTTTAAATTATCTGCTCCTCTTTGGAAGCTGCCAGTTGCATACTCAGACTTGCACACTATGTACATCTAAGTGCTTTATTGACTCATACCAAGAGATGGAAACTGGCCTGCTTGTTTTAGCATATTCTTGATGATTTTGATGGAAAAAATAAATGTGTAAAGAATACAAGATCCTGCCTCTGGAGAATCTGGAAAAAAATAATCAAATGAACCCAAACAGTAAGAGCGTGCTTTTCAAGTTATAAAAAAAACAAGGAGCAAAAGTTGTGGTTAAGTTGAGAGCTGTCAATCAGAACAGACCTTCCCATCTTCCCATGGATCGAGAGCAGCCCTGAGGAGAAGGACTTGGGAGTACTTGTAGATGAGAGGCTCAACATGAGCTGACAATGTGCTCTTGCGGCCCAGAAGCCAACCACATCCTGGGCTGCATCAAGAGGAGCATGGCCAGCAGGGCGAGGGAGGGGATTCTCCCCCTCTACTCTGCCCTCGGGAGACCTCACCTGGAGTACTGGGTCCAGTGCTGGAACCCCCAACATGAGAAAGACATGGACCAGTTGGAGAGGGTCCAGAGGAGGGCCACAAAGATGATAAAGGGGCTGGAGCACCTTTCCTACGAGGACAGGCTGAGAGAGTTGGGGCTGTTCAGCCTGGAGAAGAGGGGGCTCCGGGGAGACCTTCTAGCGGTCTGCCAGTACCTCAAAGGGGCCTACAAGGAAGATGGGGAGAGGCTGTTCAGTAGGGCCTGTTGTGACAGGACAAGGGGTGATGGTTTTAAAATAGAGGGAGGGAGATTTAAGTTAGATATTAGAAAAAGTTCTTTCCTGTGAGAGTTGTGGAGCACTGGAACACAGGTTGCCCAGGGAGGTGGTGGATGCCCCATCCCTGGAGATGTTCAAGGCCAGGTGGGATGAGGCCCTGAGCAACCTGATCTAGTTGGGGTGTCCCTGCTTCTTGCAGGGGTGTTGGACTAGATGACCTCTGGGAGTCCCTTCCAACTCTAGCTATTCTATGATTCTATGTTTCTATCTTTCAGAATCGCAGAACAGCCCAGGTTGGAAGAGACTTCAGGTGGTCATGAGGTTGAGCCTTTCATGGGATGTGATTATCTAGCCCGGTCTTCTCACGTGGCAAAGCACTCTGCTTGCCTTACACAGTAATGGGACAGCTGAGGGGTGCTTCTTAGCTACCCTCATCAGAGTGCCGTGTCAGTAGCTTTCGATCTGATTGTTAATTATTCTTTTTTATTGCATGTTTTTGTATTAGACACTTAGCTCTTCTTTGTAATTAGACATAGCGATTATAATATCTTTTTATATTACACTGGAGTGTTTCTGTAATGCAGATATCAAATAAACCAAAACACATAAAAAGAAAACGGGATTGCATCAGTAGTGCTTGGGTCCGAAGGAGTGAAAAAGTGGGAGAAAGCGAGTTGAAGTTATTGGTTTTGGCTCCAGCAACACAGTTGATTTTTTTAATTTTTTTTTTTTTAAATTCTTCTCTGAACTATGTTTACTCATTTAGTACAATTCACTGAACAAATTAAATATAAAACCAATCCAGATTTTTAAAGACAGTCATTATGTGTTGTATCTAGATGCAACTTTTTGTTGCTGTTCAGTTGCTGGGAAACATTTTTCTTCTTAGAGCAAATGTTTCCTGAGGAAAGGATTGTGTGGGGTGAGGAGAGAATACTCAGGACAGAGGAAGAAACAGTAGAGTGTCTAACACAGAGCAGATTCGTGCTGTTCCTTCATGGCAGTATCCACACAGTAATCAGCAGCCTAACAGCTTCCCTTTATCTAAGGAACAACACGTGTATTCTGGGAGTACTGCTCCCACGTGGCCCTGTTTGAGAGTTTGTTTCAGAACAGCATCACCTTCCCCATCACAGGAATCTTTGCTTGAGGAATTATTTTGGAAAAAGGCCATCTGCTAGGAGAAAGCAAAAAGAAAAGAGAAAGGGCAGGGAGGAAACTCATAATTTGGAGAGTAAAGCTTTGATTACTGCTCTCTTAGGAGGATGGATGAGGAAGCAAGAGTACAAAGAGCTGTCCCTGGAACATGTTTTAGAACAAGATGTTTGGTTTAGACATAAAGTGATGTAGAGCATTGTTATGGGGTGCACCAGTTGGCTCCCAGTGAATGAAGTCTGTCTCCTTCACTAGCCTTGTCTCTGAGTGGTTCCTGAACAGTAGTAGTTCAGGAGTACTGAGGAAGGAGATTCCTTCCTGGGTACAAGCATCATCACCACCTGGTGGCATCTCTAGTGGGACTGGAATGACAGAGTGAGATAGAACTGCCCTGGTGAGGCAGCTGGTGGGATGTTTAAAGGGAGGATAATATTAGGTGTTTACTGAACCCAAGATGGTGGAAACAAAGATGGTTTTACAGGAGTTCAGCAACTAATT
Source organism: Heliornis fulica (assembly GCA_013399135.1). Classification (NCBI taxonomy): domain Eukaryota; kingdom Metazoa; phylum Chordata; class Aves; order Gruiformes; family Heliornithidae; genus Heliornis; species Heliornis fulica. Next base: position 300,640 of record VXBZ01007599.1, on the reverse strand, counting down.
CTTAAGTTTCACAACAGAAACAATAGCAGAGAGATGACATCTTATCAGTCAGACGTTGGTCATGTTTTCTTTTCCCTGCTTCTCCTCAACATACAGTTCCATGTGCCACACAGTTTCAGTCCAAGAAGCGCTCAAGTTTGAGTGAAATTTTTTATTTTTACACGATTTTAAAACCTGCTTTGATCCCCACCAGGACTAACTTTTGGACTGACTGCACTCCAGAGGAAGGTCTGCAAACGAAATAAATCCTCCACTTTGTTGGAGACATGAGTGTGGGAGGGTGACCATCCTTTGTAAGAGCTGCATTTGAAAGTGCACCGAAGGTAAGATCCACCAGCTGTGTTAAAACAAGCCATTTTCATCTCACGCATCCACCCTGCAATTCTACTTTTTAATTCCTAGGCAGTCTCTCTGCTGGAATCTTATTCAACCATCGAGTAAAATATATGTTTGTCTTGCAATTATGTAAATAAGGTAAGTGGTTAAGATTTAGACCTGGAATAATAATGTTAACGTCATTGTCCCTTCAATAAACAGCAAGCTTTGGATGTTAACATTGGTTTTGCTGTATATGTTTCTTGCCACAGCAAAACACAGGCTGACACAGAGATGATGTGGTGTTCTTATTGTATTTAAAATAGTATTTAGGCAGGGTAACTCCTACTGCTATTTACATGTGTTTGAAAGAAAGCCCTGTTTCATCAATGGGAATGTGTCAGAATTTTGTAATAAAGCATGCTGTGTAATATATTTAAACACAGTCCAAATTAATTAAAGTGTAGTGGACGTGAAAGATACATAGTCGATGTGACATTTCAAATAGGGAGAAAATATGATAATGAGCTATTTCCATGTGTTGCCATCCTTCTGGTTAAATAATACTTCTGTTTTCAATGAAGCCACTGAGCAATAACATTCATTTTTGGAGTTCCACAGTGGTTAGAGCTGATTGTATGCAGGCTGTAATCATTATTCTAATTCTGCCCAGGAAACCCTCTCTCCCCACCATGGAGAAATTTGGAACAAAAAGTCTCGTTCCAGGAAAAAGAATTTCCAAATAATCCTGGGCACCAGATCAAAATATGAGCTCCAAATCCGTTCCTTTTTCTTAATAAGAATCAGCACTTTGAAAAATGCTGCTTCGCAAGGAAATAATTTTATTAGTCAGCCTCTTGGCACTGGTGTGGGCTGGAGCCTTCTCCTAAATGAGGCCCAGCCTCGCCTTGCAGCGCATCCAAATCCTCCAAAGATGCAAATAGCCTCAAGACCCTTCGTTAAGAGGGGCCGTTTGATCACTGCTGGAATTCCCAGAGCTCTGGTGTTGCAAATGGCTGCGTTCTCACAGGCAGAGAGGAGAAACATGGGACAACAGGACAGAAAGGTCTCTGGAGACATAGCCTGTCTGTACAGATGCTTGAGGCAGTCTCTGGTAAGGCAGATATCGTCTTGTGTGCTGAAGAGTGGAGGCCTAAGAAGGAGCTAGAAACAAGAGGTGACTATTTCTGTGCTGTCCTTTGCTTACAAGGACCTGATCACGTAGGTGACGTGTAGATGTGGTTCTTGCTAGGTCTGTTCTTTGGATTTTAGTGCTTATGATCAAGACAACTCCAGTGTTCTGGACCTGACAAGCACTAGCCAGACTCTGCAAGGCTGCTTTGATTGTTGACCAGACTGCAGAGGTTTTGCGCTGAGTCCGGAGCATAAGACTGTGTGACTTTCACTTGGGTGGTTTTTAGAGCAGAGTCCCTGAGTGGGACATCGATGAACAGGGCAGACAGTAGTGTGCCCACCCCATCTCTGCTGATGATCACTTCACTGGCAGTATATTTGAGATCCTCTGTATTCCTCCCTCCTCAGACTAATATTGTACAAATTGTCATTTGCTCCTACCCAGCTAAATAGCCAGTAGCAAGTAATAACCCTCTTTTGTCTGCCATGGGAAAACACCATGCAGATTTGGCTTTGCCATCTGAATACAGTGAGAGAAGAAAGCCTCATTAACCTGTTAATGTTAAAACTAAGCACAGGAATGTGCACGTATCAGTAGAGAAAGCAGGAAACCCCCTGTGCCAGATCTGAGCCTGCCAGAGTCCTCGGCACCTGGTAGACTGATGGATGGAGCCAGGCTCGGGGTGGTAGATACAGCCTTCCCCTGTGCTGCAGGAAGAGCACTGGGGCACAGGAGAGAGGGGGAGACTTCCAAAGGTGTTGATGCAAATTAGTTGCAACACTTTTACAGGCTCTTGTGCGTCTGTGGGAGGGGGAAACCGCTACTGGAGAGTTTACTTTGTGCCCTTGCCAAGGTATCTTGGCACCTTGCTTTGGCACCATGTCAAAGACAGCAGAGGAACCCAGACTCCATGCCTGTGCTTTAACTACTAGGCCATGCCGGTTCTTTTCTGCATTTAGATTTTGCTCTTCTGCCTCTTGTGGATCTCATATATCTCATTGTGGTCTCGGGGTGCTACAAGGTGATTTGTAAGAAGAAAGAGTCTCTGCATTGGAGCTGGTTGTCTAGAAAAGCAGCACAGCAGATAGCATTCAGCCCTGCAGGATCTAAGCCAGTCTTACTGCTGTGGTGTGGGCTACTCTGCCTGCACTGCTGCTTTGGCAGGCTAGCCATGCCCAGCAACCCCACCAAGGTGTATGGGTGCTGCTGGGCAAAGGGCTGTCACATTGTGTCCTGAAGAGGATGGAAGTTATCCTTAGATAAAATATGGGGTGAGGGGTGATTGGGAGGAAAGAGTCTGAGGATGACACAGTAAAGAAAAAAACTCATGTCTGCTATCACTGAGGAAAAAGTAAATCAGGACAGGTTTTTGAAGGGGGCAGTGACATTATGGCTGTCAGTTTTGGATGTTTATGGCACTGAAGGAGATGAGAGATTAGCACTGGTTGGACATTTTCCACTTAAATGATTTTTCTTAGATGATGATTGCTCATTAGTTTTAAAAAGGATGGAGTTTGTGTGAGAGACACTCTCATCCTTGTGTTCAGAGTGTGCTAAGTGTGAGAAGGGCATGTGCACACCTGTCCATCCCAGTCTTCTCCTGAACTAGTGAATGGGAGCTTCACCATCTCAGTCTGAATAGGGACAGTTATCCCTGTGGCTTTGCTAGTTTAGAAATCTCTGTTCTTTATCAAATGAAGAACAAAAAAATGGCGAAACTGCAAAGTAAGTTTATGGAGTGTGGGGAAAACCAGACTTGCTTGTGATAGATGCAGTTATTGCTGGCAGAGGGATGGTGGGAGTTGATTGTCTGAACAGCAAGAAGAGAAGATAGTGGGTTGGAAGGCAAAAACAAGAAAGCTGTTTGATGCAGTGAAGGAGGGAGGGATGGTAGAATGATGCATGGAGGGAACTGTGTGCAAGAGTGGAAATAGCACCTCAGGCAGAAATGTTGATTTGCGGGGAGAGCAGGAGTGCCAGCTGTACAGATCAACAACTCAAAGAAACTAGAGAAACCAGTCATGGGTAGGTTTAGACAGAAACTACCAAGTTCTCTTGCATTTTGCTTCCATACGTTGTAGGAATGGCGCTGAACTCAATATGGCCTGCAAGAGCCCAGAGGGCAGCTGTTGGTAGAAACTGCAAGAAGGAGAGATGAGGAACAGGGCAGAGGTCCTGGATTCGGAAAAGGGAGGGTTGAAGAGAGGTGCAAGGGTGTCAGTCAATCTGGAACACTCTGTGCATGGGGAAAGATACAAAGACAAAAGTTGTAAAGGTGTAAAATGAGAGAGACTGTAAGGAAATAAATCTAGTTTGGAAAGCAGTGATAATGAAATAGCACATGACCTCTGGTAAATAAAGGAGTGAGAGGACATGGTATCTAGAGAGCAGGCAGAGAGGAGACAGAAGGAGGGGGATTGCCTTTCTAATTATGGGTATCTGTAACGTTCCTGAGATATAATGGGCAGAGGATGACTAACAAATGGTTGAGTCACAGAAGCCATGTGACAGAGTCTAAATTCAGCTGCTATGGGGCTTGAATATTCACAAGAAACTTGGAAATTTTCTTCTAATATTACTAATGCACAGGTGATCCTAGATATCCTAGAACAAAAAAACCCACTCCAAACCCACCAATTTTCCAACTGCTGTGTGGAAACATCTAGCTCGGTATATTGGTCAATATTCCTTCTGGCAGCCAAGTTTGATACCTGATTCAACCATTCCTAGTAGAGAAAGCCACTTTTAGCCAACTAAGCCGTAGTCTGTCCATTTTCTCCACATAGAACCATTTGTAGGAAACTTTAATCATGTGCTGTTTGAGCCTTCACTGTAACAGTTTGGTGAATGATGTTGCTCTGCCAGTCTTTGTAAGATAATTTATTACCCTTAACCACCTAGTAGTTGTAAAACTTTGAAATACTTGACGCTTCAGGAAATAAGGGGAACATTTCTCCTCTGTTTCAAGGTACTGACTATCAAAAGCCTTTGTTTCATGCATCATTAATGCTGGCATCTATTGGTAGCGCCACCAAAAGAAGTGACCCGTGCCTTCCACTTGCCCTCCTCCTCCCCTGTGACCTGTATTGAGGAACTGATGTAGGTTAAAATTATCTGTTGTCCTGGTCACCAGCTGATTAATCAGGTACAATCATGGTCGTCTGAACCATTTCAGATAGTACCTTTAGGGAAAAGATATAAATGTGAAATACCCCCCACCTCTCTAGAATGGCCATAATTTGTTTTCCTGATAGCAATTACTGAAGAAATGCAGGCTGATGGAAACCAGGATTAATGTCCCTCCCCAGCTGAGCTGGAGTTTCTCTGTGCACAGTAGGGAGATTTGGGCAGCAGCGGGCTTTTGTGGGTAGCGTAGATTAATGGAGTTTGCCGCCTTCTGACTTGGCAATCTGCAGTTTACTTGAGACAAGTGAGTTGACCCACTTCTCCCTTACCTTTTTGTCCCGGGAAAAGGGCAATAAAACAAGCATGCTGGCTGCTGAGGACAAATCCAGAGTAAGCAGGCTTTTAGCCTCAGGTCCCAGGCATTCGTCACATGCGAACCGGTGATAAATCAGTGCCATCTGGCTCGTGAAGCTGCCTAGGAAATCACCAGCTGAAAACGTGATTTTTATATCTACACAACTAATCCTTCACTCCATAAAGAACCAGGTCTGACCTCTCTCTTTGCAGTAGCATCTTCCAAAGCAGGACCTGAATGTTTACAGAGGGTTTCCCTGGAAGTTCCATAGGGGAAGAGGCAAATCAAGGAATTATCTGAATCCTCGCCCTCTCTTAGTGCTCTTCCATCCTTTTTTCATAACAGTCAGAAGGTCTCAGCAGCTGATGCTTTTATGAAACAGCAGAGAGGAGGTGGCTCTGACTTTGTTTCTTTGTGAAAAGTTTCCCTTTCACAATTCCCTGGATGGTACAGAGTGCTCTGGGCTGCTGCCTGCACAATAGCTAGTTTTAAACATGTCTGTTTAATCAAGAGTGAAGTAAATGTCAGAGATTCAATGTTCTAGATCAGCAGTTTCCAACATTGATACATCTTAATCAAGCAATTAGGTGCCATTTTTGTTATTGTTTGGTGTTTTCCGCGTTGGAGAAGGGAACAGATTTGCTGCTTTGCTCTGATGACTGCTAGCAGCAGTGTTTGTTGTTAACAGAGACATTTACACCTAACCACCAGTTGGCAGGTGTTAACACTTTGTTACTTGCTATTCCCACATGCTGAGGATTGTGGGAAAGCTGTCAAGCTCTCTGTCTTGTGTAACGCTTGGCTTTTACAATAACAACAACAACAAGAAGCTCTGAGCAAATGCAGAAGCTGGGTAGGAATGCGGTGCTAGCAAGGGAAACAATAGGACGGATTCTCAGGCCTCCTGGCTTCCATCAGAGGTTTTGTGGAAAATCTGAGACATTTGCATATCGTGGTTTAGAAGCCGGTAGATGGAGGCTTGATTGATTTTTATTATTTTTTGAATTATTATTTTTTTCATTAGTGATATGGTCTGATCTTTAGAAGAAACCAAGAACGTACTGTGTGTGCCCCAACATTTATAATTTACCTCTGACATTTGTACTCGCTTGTATTCAGGAAAAATGTATGAATGCAGCATGCAATCTGAGATAATCACATAGAAGGAGGATGGGAATGCTTTGATTTGTTTGGTGGTGACTGGCAAGCAAGAAATGAGAATTTCTGTTGGTACAGCCCTTTTGGAGCACTCGGATGGGGCCAGAACAAGCAAGGTCCCTCTGTGAACTGTATGTACTTATATGCAACTACTTCTTTCTCTCTCTTGCTGTCTTCCGTGTGCTCACACATACTCTGCCTTTGCAGCCACAAGGTCATTGTTTTATAGTTGAGTCATCCAAGTGATTGATTTATTACTGATGAAGTGAGGTTTGATTGATTTTTTGATTTACATGAAGACAGTAAAGAAGGAGGAGCGGGAGGTGCAAGGCAGCTGCAGAGTCGAGTACAAAGCAGAAGCTCACTAGAGCAAGCGGGCCAAAGGCTGCCATGACTTTCATTGGTGATCAGTTTATGTGGCTGGTTTTAATAGGGCTGCACTACACACTTGCACCCCTCCCCCTGAAACGGTGTTGTACCGATGACTCATTTAACCTCCAGTGTTATGCCCTCAGTGAGGAGGGATTTCGTGCATTTGCTTTTTGATGGGAGTGGTTCAGATGGAAAGAACATGGTGGTGGTGGATTTTCCTGTGTGTGAGCTATGGCCTTTTGAACATGGTTCCAAGTTTGGAGTCATTGTCCAGTACATCTCCTGTCCAAGCTGAACACTGCTTTGGATCATCTTTATGATGTGGTAGGAAAAGAACTTACCCTTGCCTTATGAATAGGCTGGGTTCAGGATAGGGCATTTCTTCAGACACACCCACATTGGCTTGAATCTGCCAGTGCCCATCCTGTCAAACCTGAGGAAATGTCATCTGGCAGGAAAGTTGGCCAGGTTCTTTCCTGGAAAGGTGCTGACTGTGTGACAAGAAGCCCTGTGGGATTTGGAAGTGGCTCAGCAGCAGGTTGTTACCAGTGTGGTTGCACAGTCAGGCCTTAGTGGCCTGCCCCCAGGTCCGTGTTACACAAGGCAGTGTTGACATAGCCTCGAAGTCACCAAATTTACATTGATTTTAATTCTGGAAGACAGGTGTGAGATTACTCAAAAGTTAAGGCCTAAATGAAGGAATCATTGGATGAAATCCCCTGGGCTATGTTTTGCATTGGGCGGGATCTCCACAGTCTCTTCTGACTTTGCAGGCCTGTGAACCACTGCAATAAGGAGTTTGGGTTTTTTAATAGTTAGTGTTATTTTCTTATTTTCTTGACATGAAAATCATCCCTGTACCTGTGCATCACTTTAAAAAGCCTTCATGTTTGCAGAGCCACCTCCTGCAAGCTGGTTTCTGAAAGATCTGCCTGCTAAACTTGGGTATGTGGGGGAGGTACAGGCTTGCTTGCATCTGCATGATATATTTCCTAACTTCAGGCTTCTCTTAAAAAATTATTTGCTGTTTCTTGGCCACAGGAAGCAAGTCAAGGGAGTCACTAATATTGGAAAAATCAATATGTGGAACAAATATTCAGAAATATGTTTTGTGTCTAGGCATGGCCCTGAATTTGTTCCTCTGCATATTAAGTCCCATTTGTTGAAAACCATAGGTAGAGAGATTGTGTAGGTTAGGGGAAGCCACAGAAATGTGAGAGGGGGAAAGCCTGGTTGTTTTGTGAATGGCACTCAGAAAGCAGGTTTTATTTCTGCCACGCACCCTCTGTTGACTGAACTTGTTTGTGCACTGCTTGTTTTTTGTAAGTGGGGACATGTAGTCTGATATGTAGATTTCGTAGGGCTTGGGTAAAGAATAGGTGATTTAACACAATGAAATTATAGATGTGAGGGTATGGCTACAAGCTGAGAAGACACCAAGTTCACAGGTAATAAGAAGGTCCATTCCTGAAATTGGAAGTCCATCCTCCCACAAGTCCAGGCACAGCTGTGAGCACAGTCTCTGCTGCAGCACCAAGTGGAGTGGGTCATCCCATTCACCTGATGGTTAGTGCCATTTTGCTTTGCTGTGCAATACTCTAGGGAAGGATGTTAGCAGTCCTCTGTGTGTTCCTTTCTTTTGGGGGTGTGTGTGAGATCTCCCTGAAATGTTGCAGTGACTATTTTCTGCCTGCACTGCAGCGGTGCCTACAGCTCTGCAGTGAGGACTTGGATATAGTTGGGTTTGGCCGTAGACACACACAAGAGTCAGGTCCTCCTTAAGGAAGTGCCTATCCTGTAGATGAAAGACCTGTCACTTAAGCTACTTGCTTATAGAAATACCTGAAGGACTGGAGCTGGGCTTTGCATCTTAGCACCTTTAGCTTCCCCTGCTTGAGTAAAGTCATCAGCATTTTGCAAGGAGATTCATGTTTAATTTGGATTATTTAATCTCTATAAGCAAAACAAAGAAGGAAAGATTTCCTGAATTCCTAGGAGAATTTCTGTTCCTACCCCCCCCTTCTTTATAAACTTATTTTATATTTTTTCTTCTTTCTTTTTCCCACCCCACCCAGCCTTAAACAGTGCCGGGAAATTCTGTACTTAGACAGATGTACTATCTGAGGAAAGCCAAGTTGGGTTTTTTCCATGCATCAAAATCATACTGGTTTGAAATTACTCATTAAGTCACTGAGTTTCCCAGAGAGAAAACATCAGATACTTGACTGATATGCCCTTTGTACTTAGCCAAAAAGGCCAAACAAAGGTTAAGGCAAGTGGATGCACACGACTTCTTTATCCAAGTCCTTGAGGATTTCCCATTAGCCAAGTCAGAGTTTCTTCCTTTTTTTTTTTTCCTAAGGAAAAAAATAATTTACATAGATCAAATATAACAGGTTAACTTATTTTCATTGCAGCCCTTGTCCTGGTGCAGTCTGGGACAGAGAAGCTATAGTCAGTTACTCAGATGGTTGCCTTGTCTGAAAAAACATAGCGGTCACCTCAAATAGCTCACCTCAGATTGGGTCACTGCTTGAGAATACATAGTTTGAAATAGTTTGAGGCCAAGCTGATTTGTGTGTTAGCAAATGGAGCAAATAAACATTTCCTCATATATAACCACTGCTGCTGTGTTGATGACAAAATTGTGTTACCCATGTTTCTGCGTCACTTCTCAGCAGTGTGACTCTTTTTTTTCTTGCTACTATTACATGAAGTCCTAAAGCACTGCAGTTCTGTGGGTTAGTACAGTCTTGCCCTGCTAGCAATGGAAAAATGTTTGAACTGGCAAGGAACACTGTTACTTTATTTGCTGTGCTGTTTGGTGGGGACGCTATATATGTTCTGGGCTACATCAAGAGATTACACGTATATAATCCTGTAATGTTCACAAGCATTTGCACCCAAATCAGGATGATGAAACCTGTATTAATAAAAACATTGTGACCTTAGAACTGTCACCCACTTCTGGAGCTCCCAAAATGCCCAAGATATGCTCATGCACCAAAATAGATCCCGGCATGAGAAAGCCTCCAAGCTGCAATAATATTTCATCAGCCACACTCACTGTTAGGCCCTTCCTGGCAGAGCTGGACCCAATCCACAGGTCGTGTTGACTTTGTCTGGATTTATGGGGTTTCAGCAGCTGTCCCCCCTGCTTTCAGGAAGTCAGGTTGGGTGAAACACCCCCATAAGACCAGGAACGGGTGCCAGTGCCTGGCTGTGAGCGGTGGTGTGACTGGTGTCCAAAATTGTGGTATCCAGCAATACACACCGTGTCCCTAACCGTGACTGGGTGTGTCAGAAAAGTGGAATTTGGGGAAAATTTGGGGCAAATAGGTCTTCAGTCCCATTGCTCTTTTTAACCACAGAGAGCTCCAGCTGATGTGGTTTGTAAGTCCTGTGTCACTGTCCAGCTGCTGCCTCCTGACTGACTGTGCAGGTCCCTTGCTGGGATGAGATTTGTGTCTGCCCTTGCTAACTCTGGTGACACAAAATCTGTCATCTTTAGCACATTCCTTCCTGTGCTGTAGGTTTCAGAAAAGTATCATGGAGAAGAAATGGAAAAAGGGTCTCAATGTGCCCACAATAGGCAAAGTATCAAAATCTGCAGAACCTATAATAATACCTGAGCAATCTCAGCCTTTTCCTGGGATATAGTTTATATCTTACCTGCACTTCACTGCCAGACTTGTGGGGTGTGGAGCTCATAAGAGGTTTCTCATGGGAAATAGCTTTTTCAGGCAGTCTGAGCTGTAGGACTTGGGGAATCAAGGAATGGTCTTCTCTCATCAAAAGGTCATTCTTAGAGTACAGATGTTTTGCAGACAGAAACATTAATATGTGGAGCTGTGGTGCTGACCCTTCACTTTGGCTTGATACTAATTAATTATGTGGAATTTTTAATAGTTGGATCCCAGCTAGTTGGATCCAGGTGGCAACTGGTACAAATAGCAGAAAGTGAACTGCAACTTTGCTGAAGTTTTTCCTTTTTTTTTTTTTTTTTAACTTGGGAACTTTAAAATTCCAATCCTGCTACATTAAACTCAGTCATGCAGAAATGCTCCAGCTGTTCTTTGCATTGTGGAAGCCAAATTCAGCATTTTGATGGGGTTTTTTTTTGCCTTTTTTTGAGAGGCTACTTGTAAAGCTATTTGATATGTTGGGTAACAAAATCTTACGTGTACTCTTCTTCCAGTTATTTGGATTTTCCTAGCTATCTTATTTAAGGTGGACTTCTGCCAGCTCATTGTGTGAAATACCACGTTCACCAGGAGGTAAATGGGCCAGACCTCTTTGCGAACTGAGGCGTCCAGTGGTGCTGGTGGCCTGTTAGTCTTTGGGCTCCCTCTTTTCCTTCAATGAATGTTCTGATGGCCATCAAACAGATGAATTTTGGACAAAAGCAGTAGAACACACGAACAAATAATTTTTGTGCTTTCTTTTACTGTTAAGAAGAGCTTTGCTTGCTATGATGCGTGGTCAAAACGTCTCAGCTCCCTCTATTTGTGGGAGGAGGCAATCTTTCTCTTAATACTCCCAAGGGAGAATCTGTTTAAGGAATTTATTTTTATATTTGAAAATAAGATATGTCTTATGATAAGATCTCAGGTCTCAGCTCTCTGAAATGTAGATAATCTTCATCACGTGGTGTTTTAATGAAAGAACTGTATCTATAGATATATAGAATGTATACTATACTATATATATATATAACTATACTATATATATAGAACACTATATCTCAGTTTAAGTTGCCTGCTCGCCCTTCACAAACTGTGTGTGAAGGAACAGGAATGCTGACTTTGGGAGCACCCACCCTACGGCATTAATCCCTAGAGCAATGGGACCCTTGCCCCGTTTGGGATGCTGATGACATATTTCAGAGTCCTCCTTGAGACCTTCTGCTTATGCTGTGGTTTCTGAATGCACAATCAGGAGAACAGTACATGATGTGTGGACCAGCCTGCACCTGGGCAGCTCCAAGAATTTGATCTGGACACTGGGTAACCTCATGTTTAATGGGGTAGTGCCCCACATCCCTAAAGTAAGCACGTAGTTTCAGTGCTCATCTCATTCTGGTTTAGTGGAGAAGAAAATGACCTGTGTCTGTTATCAAATTACACAGAGTTCTTTCCACAGGACTTAGCAAGTTGTTCCTGTCTTGGTTTCAGCTAGGACAGAGATAATTTTCCCAAGGAGCTGAGCTGAGCCAAGGGTGTTTTCCACACCACGTGATGTCATACTCCCCATGAAAGGGAGCTGGTTGGAGAGGGGTGGCTCTGGGATGGTCTGAGTGCCGGCAGAGCGGCTGGTTAGTCATCGGGCTGGTAAGTGCTTTGTGTTATCATTCTGTATTTATTCTGTGCCGGGTGCTGTTGCTGTTCCCCTCTCCCCGTCCTGTTCCAGCAAACCGCCCTTACCCCACCCTGCAAGTGCTTTTGTCCAAGTCTCCTCCCTGTCCCACTGGGGAATGGAGGGGGGACCGAGTGGTGCCTAGGGCTCAGCTGTGGCTGGGCTGAACCACAGCAGTCCTCTTGTTGTTTCCAGTGAAGCTGTTTGAGGATTTCCAGGGTTACTAATATTTTTAATCTCATCCTTTTGAATTTCAGAGGTAGTCAGTCAGCTCTTGTAAGGGTGGAGTTTGGTGCCTGGTGAAGGTCATGGCAGTGACAGGCGCAGCGTTGACCAGCATGTTATCAGTGACCCCACCAGGTACCTGACCATGCCACAGCACCACAGCCTGTTCCAATCTTTGTTTTCTGCCTTTATTGGGCCACCTTTCTGATGTTTTTCCATGCCTATAGGCTTGTTAACTTGTGAGTGTGGACTGCACTGGCCAGGAAATCAAAAGACTGGGCACTTAAAATGAGCAAAACCATACAGTGGTTTATAGCAATTCAAAGAACATGGAAGTATTTACACTTCTTACACCACCTGCTTTGTGTGTCAAAGATTGTAATGGGAACAAAAAATGTACAAGGCTTGGGTGGGGGGAAAACCTTTTTGGTGGTGGTGGGAATTAGAGAGAAGGGCGACAGAAGTTGTCTTGGGATGCGAGTGAAGCAGAAACATTTGTCATGAACCGAGTGAATGAGGTGGATCTAATTACTGTGTAACAAAAGAAAGGAAGATGGCTTAGCAGCTGTTTAGATTTCAGATACTTAGCACCACTGCTGTGCTACAGATTTGACAGCTGTAGGTAAATGTGGAAAATGTCAGTCCAGTCCTTTTTCTGGGGTTTGCCAGGATCACAGAGGTACTCATATACAAATCCATCAAATACTATTACCTCCATATAAGTGTTAATAATATTCTTAATCTTCATTATATTTTCTCTTGGGCCTATATGCTGCATGAATATTTCTTGGCATGCCTACAGATCTCTAATTGTTTGTAAATTTGGATTGCCTCAGGCCAACTTTAAATGAATGTGTATGGGAATCCTTGCTATGTATGGGATTATTTACATACCACTACTATACCTGTGCAGTATTGTTGATTATGTGTCATCCCATTCAGAAAAGCACAAAGAATACAGAAATGGAGTCCTGATGAGTTTTTGATCAAAGTGGTATACCAGGGAATCAGGTCTGTGATACTCGAAAGCATTAGGGCTGTCTTTGCACATTTCAGTCTTCTGCTGGTAGAAATAAGTACTTCTACTTCTTTCAGGGTGGCCCAGAGGGGATAAGGTTGTGCTTGCAACTCATCTAGAAATGCACAAAGTAGTTCTAAGCTACCTTGTCGATAGCAGAGTTTAGTGTGAGCAGAAATCTTCCTTCTGATACTTGGTAAATATGCAGGTGACACTTTTCAGGTGAGCCTGCTTCTTCACCTGAACCAGAACTATATTTTTTTTCTTTTGTGTTTTTATTTTTTTACTTTTCTCCCTCAGCAGCCCCTCCTTTGTATTACAGCATTAAGCATGTTGCATGAAGCCCTTTGTTTTACGTGCAGTGGCATGACCTAGTTGCCTCTGGCGATGGGCAGCCAGTGACCTGAATACACCCCTGGCAGTGGAGGCAATGAGTTTCTGAGTAAATGCCAGTGAATAGGGTGGCAGATCTAGATCAGGAAGTTGGGCCCACAAGATAATGACAGAAGTTATGAAATGTGGTGCTATAAAAATTATTCTGTGGGGTCCTCAAACCATCGTCACATCTGTGTGGTGGTTTATGACATTTCTAGCATGACAGAGAATAACAGCCCTGTCTCACAGTGTTCAGAGTATTTATTGTGTGTCATTACCTTTGATCCAGATGTTCCAGACAAGTACTGTCATGTCCTGTCCTTATTCCTACACTGATGCTCTCTTTTGCTGTGGGGTGCTACCTACCACCTGAGGAAAAAAAAAAAAGGGTGAGAAAAATGTGCCCGTTAGCTTGAACAGCACACTGTAGGAGACAGATTTCTCAGGTGTTGTGCCTGTGTGGCACCGACACTCAAAGCAGGACATTGAGGTGTGCAGCACAGAGCGTGAAAATGCCTGCAGAAATCTGGCTGGTCATGGCCCACGTGCTCCCATGCAAGCACAAATGCAGATTGTGAGGATCAGTGCTACACCAGTGGCACACTAGGAATTTTGGCAATGGTCCTGACAATTTTGGGGTTGAGGCTATGGCAAAAAAAGATACTGAGCTACATGGATTTGTCCTAGAGTCCATAAGTGGCTGTTGGGCCACCAGCTGATGTGCCCGAATGAAATCTTACCGTGGTTAGTATCCCTGATTCAGTACATATTATGTGTTCTCTTTAGTGGTTCAGTTTAGGCAGATTTCCACAGTGCTCCAAGTGGTTTGAGTGCTGTGATGTGGTGAGCGGCTGCCGTGGTTTAACCCCACACAGTTACTCACTCACCCCTTTTCCCCAGGGACATGAGGAGGAAAATGGAAAAAAAAACCCAAACCTTTATGGGTTGAGGTAAAGATGGTGTAACAGGATAACAAAGGAAGAGACTAACAATAATAACCATAATAAAAGTGATGCACAAATGCAATTGCTCACATGTGAAAGGAAAAATAAAACAAACGATCCCCTGATGCCCAGTCTGTTTCCGAGCAGCAATCCCATTGCCTGGCTCACTTTCCCAGTTACACACTGTATATGATGTCTGATGAAATGGAATATCCCTTTGGCCAGCCTGGGTCAGCTGTCCTAGCTGTGCTCTCTCAGAACCTTGTGCACCTGACAGGCTGTGAGAGGATGAAAAGTCTTCGGTCAGCTGTCCTGACTGTGCTCCTGGCAGGTTGTGAGAGGATGAGAAGTCTTCAAGTTAGTGTAGACACTAAAACTACCTAGCAACAACTGAAGGCATCAGTGTTTTATCAACATTATTCTCTTTAGTAAATCTAAACCACAGCACTACACCAGCTATGAGGAAGCCCAGACTAGCCCAAGGGCTGCTGCATGAACTATTTCCTGTTTAATTTGTTCAAATGCATGTCATTGCTCAGGGCCCCGTTTGAAATTGTTCTTTTTCCAGGTCACCTGATAGAGAAGGCTTACAAAGAGCCTGTAATTTGGAATATGCATCCTCCAAAAACCCATGATGCCTAAGAAAGCTTGTATTTTCTTTTTTGCTAGTTGGAGGAGATATGGCTGCAATTTTGTTGATCTTTTCAGATCTGACAGTGTCCATCTTGGCATTTGATTCCTGAAAACTGGATCTTCTGTGCAGCTCCCTTACCCTTACCTTTTTTTTAAATGACAAAACCAGCTGTCAGAAGAATTTGAACAATTTTCTTCCCTTTTTTAAAAGCTGCTGTGTTGCACCATATGATGATGTTGTCAATATATTGCAGGTGCTCTGGGGCTTTACTGTGTTCCAGTGCAGTCTGGATCAGTCCACGGCAGATGGTGGGGCTGGGTTTCCACCCCTGGTCAGTTGATTCCAGGCATACTGGAGAGCCCTCCAAGTGAAAGCAAACTGCAGCCTGCACTCTGCTGCCACAGAGAAAAATACATTCATGTTTTCAGTTGTGACAGACCACTTGGCTTCCTTTGACTCCAGTTCATATCAAAGTTCCTGAATGTCTGGCATGGCAGCACTCATGGGTGGCATGACTTCATTCAGGCCACAATAGTCTACTGTCAGCCTCTACTCTCCATTGGACTTCCACACTGGCCATATTGGACTGTTAAAGGGTGAGTGAGTTCTGTTGATTACTCCTTGGCTCTCCAGTTGGTGAACCATGTTCTGGATGTGGATCAGGGAGTCCCAGTTGCCTCCAGTGCACTGTTGTGGTAGTGAATGGCATCTGTTGTTCTTTGACCCTGAGCAACTCTGCAACAGAAGGGTCCTCTGAGAGACCGGGCAAGATAGACAGCTGTTTAATTTTCTCCAACTCCCAGGCAGCTATGCCAAAAGTCTACTGGTACCCTTTTGAGTTCTTGAAATACCCTCCTTGGAGATAATTTATGCCAAGGATGCAGAGCCTCTAGGCCAGTCACAATGCAGTATTTTTCTCAGTCATTCCAGTTAGACTTACCTTGGCCTCTAGAACAGCCAGCTGTTGGGATCTACCTGTCACTCCAGAAATACAGTTGGGTTCTGTCCCGTCATGGCTCAATGGCACTAGGGTACAGTGGAGTCTCTTAGGGATCTGATGTGCCAGGTGAAGGGATCCACACAGTCGAGTAAAATCAGTTGTCCCTCTCCTGCACCTGGCTGGCAGCAGGGCCCCTCTAGACCTGATCATAGTATTTGTTACTGATGAATGGATTTGTGTGGCACACGGGTTTGAATCTCATACTAGTTACTCACTTGTAAATATGAATCAGAAGTTCCATAAGATCAGAAGTAATATCAGTCCTCCTACTCAGTTTAGGGAACTGCCCACTGGAGACTGAAGCTGCATTTTTCCTGGAAGAACTCCCATTTGAAAGTGTTTTTCCTTGCGATTCACATACCTGTGCTTCTAGACTTGAGGTAGGTTTTTCATCCCACTTCTTCATGTTCTTTTCATTGATCACAGAGGAAAAACCACAGGGTGTTTCATAGAGGGCACCTCTATGTCATCTCTCTTGAGCACAGGAATGTGTGCTCTTAATAGCTGAGATATGGTTCTGTACAAGCTGGGAATTGGAGATATCATCTTTGAATTCTTGGACCTCTTGGGACAGTTTCTTGAACAGACTTTCAGATATTTTGGCCAGCCTTTTTCTACACCTGACACAGGCTTGAAGAGAGAAAGAAGTATTTTGTTATTGTTATTATTTTGTGTTGCCAGAGTTGACCAGCCACTTTGCTCACTGTTGCTCACTCTATCCTTTCCCTTACTGCCAATGATTTGGCAGATGCTTGTGATGTTCTCTGTACAAACTTCCACCACATGGGTTGGGTACATTTGACTTCTTCTGCATCTGTGGGTAACTGCACATTGTTTGGGTCATAACAAACCATCTCCTACATGGCTAATTCCCTCAGATACTGGATATCTCTTTCTGTGGTGGTCCACTTGCCCAGGTGACTTATAACACCTTCTTTGAAGGAATGCCTTTGCCCACTACTGACAAGGGCTGCCTGCAGAGGCTGAGGGCTTGTGTTCCTTTCTCAATCACCTTGTCAATTCCCTCTTCACTAGACAGGGATCCCAGCTGCTTGGCTTCCCTATACTGTAATTCCAGGCTTTTGGCACCACTATCGAATTATCGTAGCAGGCAGGTGACAAGTCACTCACCTAATTGACAGCTGAAACCTTTTTGCATGTCTCACAGCTCACTCAGGGACAGGTGGTTATCTATGGTTCTTCATCTTTCTCCTGTTCTTGTGATGGCCCTGCTTCATCATCCTTTACTAAATGAGTGGACTTTTGTGTCCATATCTTATGAGGGTGACAGATACCAACATGGGTTGGGTCTCTGGTTCAGCTGCAGTGTTTATCACTAAGGTTTGAATAGTGACAGTACCTATCACAGTGGTTGATCTCTTGAGTGAAATTCTTAAATAGTTAACCCTAAACAAAACCTGAACCACATTCAGAACACCATGCTGGTCTGAACATCCCAGAGATATTCAACATTCTCAAGAGCTATTGTAATTAGACTGGAGAAGGGAAGGTGAAGATGTCTCCCCCCAGATATTGACTCCCTGAGGAGAAAAAATAAAAAGTATAATTATTGATAGTTTCTGACAGTTGGCTCCCAAAGTACCAACATAAAACCATCTCTGTCACTTCTCTGCCACTGTATACAGGTTCAGCTGCTGCTGAATACAAGGTGCTACATGACACAGCTCTATGGATCAGTGAAAACAAAATTGTGACCACTAAGAGCAGTGATGATTCAACTAATATCATAAATACTTATAATTTGTTTTAATACACTCTAGTCAGATCTGTTGTTATCTTGAACAGTTCATGCTCCATGATGGATGCCAAAAAGGACTGTCATGGTTTAGACCCAGCCGGCAGCTGAGCACCACACAGATGCTCACTCACTCCTCCACCACAAGGGGCCCGAGAGGAGAATGGAAAAAACAGCACCTTGTAGGTTGAGACAACAATAGTTTAGTAGGAAAAGAGCTGAAGAGAATCACAGTACTAATAACAATAGTAGCAATGATAGAAGTGATGCAGAGCTGCAATTGCTCACCACATGTGAAAAGATAATAAAGCAGCCCAATGCCCACTCTGTTTCTGAGTAGTGATCTTGGCTCACTTCCATAACTATATACAGTGTATGATCACAGAATGTTGGAAGAGACCTAGAAATATCATCTAGTCCAACCCCTCTGCCAGAGCAGGATCACCTAGATTAAATCACACAGGAACACGTCCAGATTGGTCTTGAATATCTCCAGAGGAGAAGACTCCGCAACCTCCCTTAATCATCTTGGTGGCTCTGTGCTGGACTCTTTCAAGGAGTTCTATGTCCTTCTTGAACTGAGGGGGAAGAACTGGACACAATATTCCAAGTATGGTCCCACGAGGACAGAATAG
The DNA here is from genome assembly GCA_013399135.1 of Heliornis fulica. Classification (NCBI taxonomy): domain Eukaryota; kingdom Metazoa; phylum Chordata; class Aves; order Gruiformes; family Heliornithidae; genus Heliornis; species Heliornis fulica. The sequence continues at coordinate 282,237 of VXBZ01007599.1, read as the reverse complement.
AGGGGGAGGAGGATCTCTCTTGACCTACTAGCCACATCCCTTCTAATACACCCAGGATGCCATTGGCCTTCCTGGCCATGAGGGCACATTGCTGGCTCATGGTCATCCTGCTGTCCACCAGGACTCCCAGGTCCCTCTCACACTGCTCCCCAACAGGACAGTCCCCAACCTATACTGGTACCTGGGGTTGTTCTTCCCCAGATGCAAGACTCTATGATTATGATGTTTGATGGTATGGAATATCCCTTTGGCCAGCCTGGGTCCGCTGTCCTGGCTGTGCTTTCCCAGCTCCTCATGAACCTGGCAGGGCGTGGGAAGCTGGAAAGTCCTTGACTTAATGTAGACAGAAAAACCGCCTAGCAACAACTGAAAGCATCAGTGTCTTAACATTCCTCTCATACTAAATCTGAGGCACAGCACTATACCAACTACTAGAAAGAAAATTCACTCTAGCTCAGCTGAAACCAGGACAGTGGCCTGGTTTCAGTCATGCTGCAAGGTCTTGTTCAGTTCAGTTTTCCTGCAAATAGGAGGGTCTCCAGACCTGAAGTGATGAGCAGACTCCCCCAAAGGCAAGGAGGCAAGCCAGAAGAGTGGCTGTTCACAGTTTCTGTGGTTCATTCAGTTTAAAAAAAAAAAAAGTCACCCTTGCATATGGAGAAAGAGCAGAGGCCTCTGTTGGCTGCTTCTCAGGAGACTTGTGCCTTCCTTTTCCTTACTTCTGCAGCAGGCAACTGTGATTTCTTTTCTGTTTTACATACCCTTACCCCATCACCGACATACCCTGTCTCTAAAGCTGTCACAAGGATCTGGTCACCTCTCTTGTTACCCTGACCCCAGCATCTTAATCTTCTCCCCCTGTGCTCCCTCATTTTTTCTTTTCCTAATCTCTCCCTCCATCTCACCTGCTGTTAGGCAGCATCTCCCCTGCAGAGCTGTGCTGGAATAGAGGCTGCATGTGGGCCGAGAGAGGAGAAAGGATTGGGACACCTCTAAGCATAGCTCGTCTCCTTGATGAATAGCCTGGTTATTCTGGGTGAAGAGAGAGAAACACAATTGGATTCTTAGCCATCACTACCGAAGCCTGCCTTGCTGCAACCCCCAGGCAGCGCTCGGTTCCCGTAAGAGGAGTAGGTCAGTGGGAAGGCCTCAGCGGCAGAGCTCCAAAACGCTCCCCAGGAGTCACTGGGAGTGTCAGCAGATTTCTAACGGAGCCAAGAGCAAGGGCCGCAGTGCATCACCTGGCTAGCTGACAGGGCCTCTGCATAGGATTAGCTGTTGTCACACACACGGCCTTCCTGTAAACTCAGGGTGTTAGGCTCCGGCTGCCCCCTCGGAGCACTGCGAAGGACAAGGGCTGCAGAGGCGTTTGATCCGGTTAACGTGGCATCTCTGGGTGGTGAAAGAGAAGGGGAGAAGTTGTGAAAGTGTCTTTTTTGAATTCATTACTTTCTTCCTGCACCATGTATCCTGTCTGCTGAGAGCACTTAGCAGATTCATGGACCTGGACTGTTGTGTGAGTTGGAAAATAAAAGGAAAGTGAGGGAGAGTGAGAAAACCAAGGGAATCCATTAAAAATTGCCTTTGCTACCTCATTAATCTTTCGCAGCAAATAATACATGCAAAACTTGGGCTAGTCAAGTCTCCAAAGAATAACTTTTTTTTTTTTTGGTGAGGTTTTAACAAATTAAAGAAATAAATTAAGTCACTAGCACAGCAGGAAAGTGCTGGAGGTCTCCAGGATTTGTATGTTTTACCATTGTTCTAAAAATAAACTGGGGAAAAAAATTAAAAGTTGAATATTTAAATGGCCATGTTTGGGTTTTGCTCCCTCATGGTGCTTCACCACCTTCCCCGGCCCTGAGGCTGTCTTTTGGAAACAGAAGGCAGAAAATGATAAGAGTTGGAGGTAGCAAAGCTGTGGGGTGAGGGGAGAGGCGTGCTGGGCATTGGCAGGAAGGATGTAAAGCAGAAACTAAAACCTGTGTGCCTCAGCCTATTGCAAGTGCTAAGACAATATCAATGTTAGTTTAGCAGTTGGTAGCAGTTGGCTTCTGCTCATTCCTCCTGGGCCCAAACCAGTGGGAAAGTTTTTGGCTGCTATGGTGAGTTTCAGAAGAGGGGTGTCTGGTGCCCCAAATAAATGACCAGAATGATCCACTCCTCTCTTGCTGTACTATGCTAAGACTGAAGGAGCAGAACATGACTTCCCAGGTTGGCAGAAAGCAGAGGAACCATGGCTGCCTTCTGATTTGCTTTTCCATAGTCTTTTTTTTTTTTTTTTAATTTGTAATCAAGTGCTTGGAGAGAACAGCATTATATCTCCATTTTCTCTTCTCCCCTAAACCCGACCATTTCCCCACTCATCCAAGCTGCTGCTTCAGTACCTGCTTCCAGTGCCTCTCCTCCCTGGGCTACCTCCACTGCTCATTCACTTCCTACTGTCATTTCCTCCAGCTCCACCCAGGCCTTGCCTTGAGGAAGAGTAATTAGAGTAACTCCCTCTCTAGCCTGTCCCAGAAATTGAAACAACTGATTTTTGTCAAAGCCAACTGAGCTGCATGATCTAAAGGCAAGCAGTCTTCTGGAGGTTTTTGTTTTTTTTTTTTTCAAAGGTGTAAGTGATGGGTAGGGGTTTAGATTCCCACTAAAGATTATCACTAGAAGTTAGGTACCATGATTTTTTTTTCCTACCCCAGCTATGGCTGACACTGAAACTGAATGCATGCACATTAAAAAGAAGTTAGTTAAAGGATGCCTTCTGTGTTACAAAGGCAAGCAAGGCTGCTGTTTTCTGGTAGGTTATCAGCAACTTGGCTGTAATTGCCCCCACTACTCACCTAAATTCTGCAGTAGTGAGAATTACATATGTGCATGAGTGGTATTAGGCAACGTTTAATTTGATGTTCTGCATAGCTTTTTTTGCTGCTGGAGCTTTGACACTTGTTCCTTCAACCTCAGTTCCCTTCCCTGCAGAAGCTCCTCAAAGGGTGTGGCCACTGATTAACTGTGTATGGGGTAATCAAATGCCCAGAGCATGCATGCACATATGCCCTCATACATGTGAGTGCAGGACACATCCAAGTCAGGAACACCAGAACTCTGGTTACCTCTAGCATCTCCAGTTAGTCCCCTTGTGACTTTTCAGCTGTAGCCTTTAATTACCTATGCTTCTGCTGTTTCCCCCTTCTTTCATCCCTGCCTTATTTCGTGCACAAAATGGTCTGTGCTCAATTACTAAGCAGCAACTTAATATTTAGTTTTCTCCTTACTGCTAAGTGTGTGGCCCCTAGACTTATTTACTGCACAATATTCAAGCCCTGCTCTGATGACAAAAGGGTTGATTTCCTCATGGGTGTTTCTATGTCTTCATCATTGTATGTGTATCTTTGGCTACACAAGTGATTTATGGTGGAACTTGTTCTGGTACTTGTCCCCAGCCTCCTGATGATGCCCACTTGCAGCTTTCATTCTTTGGAAGATTTTAGAGTGGAAAAATATGCTGGAGAAGCTGTATAATTTGCTTTGAATGGAGGGACCTACTTCCTTTCATATTTTTTTTTTTTTGTTTTGTTTGTAGCTAGTGCATTTTCTGTTTTGTTATTAAGGCTGTGGCTGAGCAGCAAAGAGGAAAGTTGTTTTATTCTTCCTGATTTACTTCTGAGGAGAGGAGAAAGCTGCTGCTTCTTGGAAGGGTATGGAGAGGGCAGAAGAGCATTTACAGAGGGTGGTGTGGGACATTCTCCCCAGCACTCCATTCCAAGCAGAGCTCATGGGAAGCTCCTGAGCATGGCACTGGGCCATGGCATCCCCACATGGCCCTCATAGTGGGTCTTCTAGGAGTCAGCAGGAATGGTGCAGGACTTGGAGTTGAGCAGAGCAGACTGGAAACTGTTGGACTGAAGGAATGACTGGAAGCTCCTTTGAACATGAACATGTGGCAGCCAGGAAGGTGCAGTGAGCAAGAGTGGAGAGGATTGGTATTTTTTCTAAGACCTGTGTTTTCTCAATTTTGAATAGTCTGGGTCACATCTGTGCAGATCCTCACTCCTTTGGCAAGCTTGGGCTGCTCCCATTAAGGAAAGGGTGTGAGAAGACCACCTCAGGTGTTAGCCAGCTCGAGACCCAGTTGCACCCAAAATGCAACCATCTTGGCAGCAGCTGGATGTCTTTGGCCACATCTGCCTGTGTTACACATTGTTAAATCCTAATGGCAATCATGGAGGTCTGTAGACATCTTCTGACTCCTGCTGAACGCTATGCTACCTCCTGGGTGGTTTTGGAAGGTAGGTGCTTTGTGGTGCTGAAATTTTCCCCTGGGGAGAAAGAGAACACATTTGGTTGCTGTAGGCCTGCAACGCAGCCAGTGCCTATAAGGAAGACCTCAGATGTTGTATGGTGTTAGACTCGTGCTTAACAAAGACTGTGTTTTCTGGGTTGAGGACAGCAAGTCAACAAAAGAACCCCCCATTCCCTGCAAGTTAGCAAGTCAGAAAGGTGTTTAAAGGTATTGATGGTTGGATGGGCCTGAGGTTAGATCAATATTTAGTATAAGCCTCCAGCAGTCTGAAGAGAAGGTCTCGGGGACGATAGACCATTATAACTGTGGGGCTTATACGTGAGGATGGATGAAACTAGTGGGGAGACTGTCTGCTAATTTAAGGCAGAGAGGAAATGTTTTCCCATTGATTTAATGCTATAGTGAAGGTCTTCTCTACATTAGGATGACCTTTCCTCTCTATTAGGAGAGCTTTGGTTTGTTTGAAGGCCATCAGGGGTATCTGAATAGAGATTTATGAAGGTACATAAGTTGATCAGAGTTTTCCTGAGCAGGTGACTAGACAAAGGGACTCTCTCAGCTTCTGGAAGTGTATAGGAGGAAACCTCTAATAGTCATATTTTAAGGCATGGAGAAATAAATCTGCACGAATGATGTCTCAATTTCAGCACTGTGGGAAAAAATAAATCCTTACTTACAGTCCCATTGGGGTGAAGCCCAGTCTTACCAGGAACCATGGTTCAATCTCCTCTGAATTGCACCCTCAGTAAGTTTGCAGATGACACCAAATCATGTGGGAGTGTTGATCTGCTGGAAGGCAGGAAGGCTCTGCAGAGGACAGGCAGAGGCCAACCGTATGGGGTTCAACAAGGCCAAGTGT